>CAJQZP010001218.1:1202500-1397500 GCA_907164705.1 Parnassius apollo
CTTTTCGTCAGGTATACCTCACCTGACGAAAAGATATGCCGTAATTTCCCGAACGCTGCCCAGCCGAGTTGAATCCGTCGATTGACCTCTCGGTCGAAGTTGGACTTACCTAGTCGGACTATTTGTCCCAGGTAAACGTATTCGTCAACAACTTCGAGCATAGTGCTCCCAACAACTACCGGCATAGGTGTGACATGGACATTGAACATGATCTTTGTTTTGTCCATGTTCATCTTAAGACCTATCCGTTGGGAGGCACTATTGAGGTCATTGAGCATAGTGCTTAAGTCCTCCAGCGATTCTGCCATAAGGACTATATCGTCGGCAAATCGAAGGTGAGTGATGTACTCGCCATTGATGTCAATACCGTATCCTTTCCAGTCCAGTAGCTTGAAAACGTCTTCCAATGCAGCGGTGAAGAGTTTCGGGGATATAACGTCACCCTGTCTTACACCTCTCTGCAGTTGGATAGGTTTCGAGCTCTGGTTCTGTACTCGGATAGCCATCGTAGCCCTACTGTACAAACACTTCAGCACTTTGATATACCGACAGTCAACTTGGCACCGCTGAAGGGACTGTAGCACCGCCCAAATTTCGACGGAATCAAAGGCTTTCTCATAGTCCACATACGCCAGGCAAAGTGGCAGATTGTACTCTTCAGTCTTCTGTACAATCTGCCGCAGGGTATGTATGTGGTCTATGGTACTGAAGCCTTTTCGGAAACCGGCTTGTTCGGGAGGCTGGAAGTCGTCAAGTCTGCGTGCGAGACGATTCGTAATGACTCTCGAAAACAGCACGTAGACGCGGCTCAGAAGGGAAATCGGTCTGTAGTTCTTTAAGAGAGCGTTGTCGCCTTTCTTAAAGAACAAGACCACCGCACTTCTGCTCCACGCCTCTGGAGTAGTGCCACCATGGAGGACGGAATTGAAGAGCTTCTGAAGGACTTCAAGTACCGGTGTTCCACCCGCTTTCAGAAGCTCCGCTGTAATTCCATCCTCGCCTGGGGCCCTGCCGTTTTTAAGGTGCTGGAGAGCCATTCTAATCTCGCTTAGACTGACGTCCGGGATATCATCGGAATAGTGTCGGATAAGACTTGCTCTTGGATCGTTACTCACACTTGCGTGTGGCTCCAACGATGATGTGTACAGCTGCCCATAGAACCTCTCAATCTCACTCAAAATCTCAGGTGTCCCGGAAACGATGTTGCCACACTCAGTCTTCAGCCTTGACAGTTGGCTCTTTCTGGCAGACAGATCTCTGGCAAAGACTTTGGAGCCCTGGTTCCGCTCGATCGCTTCTTTAATACGAGAAGTATTAAAGTTGCGTAAGTCTCGCCGTATGCATTTGGAGATCTATCTGTTCAGTAGCCTGTATGCTGTCAAATCTGTTGACGATTGCAGCCTCATCTCCCGTCTAACAGCCATGAGATTAAGAGTGTGATCGGAGAGTTTTTGTGTTCTTCTGCGGCGGGTCTTGCAGAACTTAGCTCCGACCGCATGGACAGTTTCCACGAGCTTGTCGTTCATATCGTCCACTGCATTGCAATCTTCTAGGCACTGGAAGCGGTTACGTAACTCGAGCTGAAAGGTTTCGGGATTCTGGATTAGAGCACGAGGGGGGACGGAGCGTTGACTTCATTAGATGAGACCTCTCCAACTTAACGTTTAGGTTCAGTGTGCCTCTAACCATTCGGTGATCGCTGCCAGTTTTCACCCTTGCGATCACTGAGACATCACTGAACAGTTGGCGTCTGGTCGTCATAATGAAGTCAATCTCATTTTTTGTCGAACCGTCGGGGCTCGACCAGGTCCACTTCCTGTGGGGCCGCTTCTGGAAGAAAGAGTTCATCATAAAGAGTCCCTCTTTCTCCATAAAGTCGGCCAGCTGCTGGCCCCCTTCGGTTCCGTTGCCCTACTCCAAATTTCCCTACCTTCAGCTCACCGCTTTCTCTTGTGCCCAGTTTTGCGTTGAAGTCTCCCATCAACACCGTGTAGTAGGTTTTGGAGGAATGCATGGCTCTGGAAATATCCTCATACATTTCCTCCACCTCCTCATCGGGATGTGCCGAGGTTGGTGCGTAAACCTGAATGACCTTCAGCGAATACCGTTTGGTGATTCTGAGTATCAGGTACGCGACCCTCGTCGACACACTCCCAATCTTTACAACGTTGTTGACGAGAGATTTGTGGACGATAAATCCGACACCTCCTTGGGACAGATGGTCGCCCTCCCGGTGATAGAACAAGTTGCCGGACTCGAGGATTGCCGTGTCCTCCCCCTCTCTTCGGACCTCGGATAATCCAATAATATGCCAGCGCAACTTGTCTACCTCTTCTTCCAGCTCCAGTATCTTCTCGTCAGTCCTCAGGGTGCGTGCGTTATATGTTGCCAGGTCGAGTCGTCGTAGGTGGCAACCGAACCTCCACCGGAGATTCTTAGCACCCCCTGCCCCGCCGTTACCATGGTCGCCACCGTAGCCAGGAATAGCGGGGCCGCCGGGGACTGGGGGCCGTCTGTTTGTGTATTTATTCATTGGGGGGTATTTGCCATAGTTGCCACGCTTGGCGAGCGGGTTGGCAACCGCAGTTTTTTATTACGTCACAGTTGTCATCAGGAAGACGCTGCTGCCCATCTCCTGCCTGTCTCCCTCTGTCGCCTCTTACGACACCCACGGGAAGATATGGGGTAGTGGATATTCTTAACCGCCACTACACGGCACAGAAAAATCAGTTAAAGTAATGTATTACTAGGCATTTTGAATTCAAAACATAAATAAGTAATATGTACTTACGTACTAGAACAGCTATATCAAACAAAAAATGTCCGCTACTCTGTGTCCGCGTGGTTGTTTTTTTTTATCATAGAATAAATATAGGTAGAATGACCCGTAAGTAATAGTAAATTGTATTGTAGGTAAATTATATCGCGAACAATATTTAAATTTTGTCATTTATTTTGTATATTATATTTGCTTATTTAATATAACATGATATTATATCACAATTGCATTTCAATGATATATATATCATTAATATAAAAATCATACTAAATGAATGTTTAACAAAACTTATTAACATAACATTTAAATTACAAATATATTTATTTAAATTAGAATAAAAGTCGTTCATAAGTCGTGCTGGGTACGCGAGAGTTAAAAATGGACGAATTTATACCACTTTGATTAAATTAAAATAAAAGAATAATAAGCAGATTTAAACATGAAAAATTTTTCCAAATTATAATAACTTATATATGTTTCTACAAAACATTATGTATAATAATATATTCGTCCTATACTTAAGTACCCACAGAAATGTCGCATCTGAACATATTAATTTCATAATCTATATTACCTGACACGAGATGGCGTCTTAGGAATAATTTGTTTTATTATTAATACGTAATACTTTTTTTTGATTAAGTATCTTATTAACTGATGAAAAGTAATTTCTTGGTTTTTACTGACATTTCTTGAATTATTTGTGCAATATCTAAGTACACACGACGGCATATTTTAATCAAGAGATTTTTTTTTAAATCAACACAACACGTGACAAGCGCCTAGCGAGTGACTGATTGAAGTGTGGTGCATGCACCGCAGTTGAGTGGAACAGAGTAGCTGAATGCAGTGTCGCCTCTAGTACGTAGTACATAATAGCTCAATGCATTTAGGATAAGAGTGATTCTGAATATACCTAAACCTAAATGTAGCTCCCAGTTCTAATATTAATATTGGCATCTGTATTGTTTATTTTTTATACACGAATATTAATTAAAAATTTAATAATAGTAAACACCGTGAAAGCTTGTACTGGTTAATTAAATAAATCTATTGCTATTTGTAACATAACCAGTATGTGCGCTTTCTACGGTTACTGACAGAAAAACAGCATTGTAGATTTTCTGCAACACATTCTGAGTCATATAGTCAATACATTATTATTTAAGTATTAGTTTAACTTTTATACCCTTCGCTTAAATAAATATTTTTATTATTATTATTCTCAAATCAAGATGTCATTGGCAAAGATATCGCATAATATACATACCGAAAATATAAACGTACAGTCGAAATACACTTCTCCATTCTCCATCTCCAAAAATGGAAAAGCCATTTTTCTAGTCAACTTAAAAATAATTTAGAGCGTATTCTAACCACATGTGATATGCGTAGTCTAGTTACCTATTAGTAGTGTATAGCGGGATTCGAAAAGGTTTCAGTAATAGCAGCAAAAATAATTGGAAAAAAACTGTCGTAGTTTAAGTCTCCACCTGTTTTGAAGTCTGTTAACTAGGCATCTCGGGTTGGCTTCCCTTACAAATAACTGTTTAACTCCACTACGCTGAGCCCGTAAACCTTGGTTGCCGACGGCGGATTCTCACATAAGTCCGAAAGCTTTTAGGAAGTATTGCTTTGAACAGGTAAATTAATTAAGGCAAAGCCCAACCCCCCACAAACCCCCCCCCCACCACAACCCACCACCCCACCCCCCCCCCACCCACCCCCCCACCCACCACCCCCCACCCCGCCCCCCCCCCACCCCCCCCCCCCCTCCCCCCCCCACCCCTTTTGGACGAAAAACCCCCCCCCAGCCCCCCCCGGCAGAGAAGCCCCCCCCCCCAACCCAACCAACAACAACACCCACTAAGAAAAAAAAGGCATTATTTAAGATTACTTAATTCAAAAAAGTAAAGATTTGTGGTAACGGGAGGTTAAAGATTATCAGAAATGTAGATTTTCTTTGTTATTTTTTAAAATGCTTATTATTTTTGAAATTTCATAACTTAAATATTTTATTTTATTTTCTGGTAGATATCATAACTTGTTCTATCACCCGTTTCAGTCGGAAACGGCGTCGATTTCAGGGACATCCTGTATAGATTATTATGTAAGGACTCCTAGCGTCCTTGCCGCTGCTTTGGTCTAGGACTCAAACGCCCGAAGTTTAAGTTTAAGGATATCACAACCCCCAACAACTCTAGGTAGCCGTTTTATTCCAGTGATACATTTCAAAAAGAAGGATTGCTTGTGTTTTTGAGGCGTTGAATTTCACAAGATTGACATCACCCCATTCGGAGTCTGCCTGGAGTGTGCGACACGCACTTAACCATAGCTTCTCTTTCAGACCGGTTTTGATACCGACTGGCCCGAGCAATTGATTGGTATCTCTTCGTAATTGTGCTGTCGTCTGCCTACCCATAGATACCGTGCTTAAGCAGGTCATTAATGTGTAGCAGAAAGAAATTTGCAGTGAGATCGAACCCCTAAGAAACACCGGTGTTACTTGCCACAGGATCGGATGAGCAGCCATCGACGACGACTCGGGGAGACCGTTCACTCAGAAAGTCCTTTACCAAGTCAATCAGGCCAGGGGATAAGCCGTACATGCTGGAAGCTTACCTCACTACTAGTGTGGCAAACTATGTAAAGCAGCGGTTTCGAATTCCGCATGGAATTATTATTTGAGAGTACTTATTTTTTAAGTTTATTCTTTTTTTAATTATTATGATTTCAGTTTATGGCTTTCTTCAAAAGATAATGATGACAAGCGAGCACACAGTCCACCTGATTGTAAGTGGTTGCTTTTGTCCATAGACATCTACATTTATCCCCGTTTGCGAATCAAAATGCAGATGCGTTGTCAGCCGTGAGGACATAGATGGAATGCTTCTTTTCCAGTAAAAGGGGTATCCGGTTCTCTACACTCACCGTACGAAACACAGCAGCATAAAGCTGCTATTTTACGCTAGTTTTAAAATGTATATATAAAAATATATAATGCTACTGTGCTTCTTACGATAAATGTAGCTGTAGAGTTCTAAGTAACCAGAAATCCTTTTTACTGCTAACGAGGCATTCTATCTTTGTCCTCAGAGGTAACGACACATCTTACTTTTGATTCTAAATCTAGGACAGAAGTTGGTGTCTACAGATAACTGCGGCCACTTACCTGTGAACCTTGACTGTATGTTCGTTTGCAACATTATTCTACAAAAACAAAATGTAGCTCATTGTCACATATCTTAAACCAAAAAACACACACAAATTTTCCAACAAAAATAATGCACATTTCTTTAAAACTCATAACTTCAAAAAGTCTTAAACACGCTCGGTGAATGCCTACCGATGCCAAATTTTCAAACCACTTTGAAACTGGCATTAGTGCTGACTGACTAAATAGCTTAATTCTACTCTGACTACTAAAATATTAACCTTTATCTACTTTTGAATATAAGTTGCCAAAGTTTTCCTTTATTGCAGCCACAGGAAATGAACTGTTACCGAATATAACAGTGATACTCGTAACTTGTACATTGTAGTGAAATTTACTCTTGTAAGAGGCTTTTATTTTCTTTTTTAACAAAATAAGAGTGACATAAGCGCAAAATGTCCACCTGATATTAAGTAGATACTGTGGCCGATGTGGCACATCTACATCTTTCCTCGATCAAGAATCAAAATGTAAATGCGTTGTCACCCCTGAGAACTAAGATGGATTCTAGTAAAAGAACTTTCCAGTTCTCTAAACTCATCATACGAAATACAGCAGTATAACGCTGCTATTTTACACTGGTATTCTGTGGAACTATGGTTCTTTCCCAGTCACGCTAACCCAATTCATGCTACAGCTATAATAAATCTGCAGCATAGCTATGCCACGTTTTGGTATGAAAGTAAAGGAAGTTTTTTTACTAAGGAACCGTTACCGTAACAGTCTATTAAAGTCCACTGCTATACTTAAACTGAACTGAATAGAAGGGATACTTGCATAGTTGCCACCCTTGAAAAGAGGGTTAGTGACGATAATATAATAATTTGGATTTTGAAAATTCGACTGTATATCTCGAAACTTCTATTGATTCTTAACCCCAGTGTAGTCCACAAATTAGTAAATTAGCTTCGAAATTAAATTTCGCAATCTTCGCTGTTTGAAGGATTAGAAAGCCGACTATGGAAGCAATAGCTAAATTAGTCTACTTTGATGAGGTCTTATGGATTATTACTGTGGAGATCTGTAGTTGGATTGGGAGCAATATTCATTGGAAGGATTAGAAACTGACTATTGAATCATCGGCTAAATTAGTCCATTTTAATGAGGTCTTACGGTATATTACTGCGGAGATCTGTAGTTGGATCGGGAGCAATATTTGTTGGAAGGATTAGAAACTGACTATTGAAGCAACGGCACAATTAGCCTACTTTGATGAAGTCTTACGGTATATTACTGTGGAAATCTGTAGTTGGATTGGGAGCAATATTTATTGGAAGGATTAGAAACTGACTATTGAAGCAACGGCTAAATTAGTCTACTTTGATGAAGTCTTACGGTATATTACTGCGGAGATCTGTAGTTGGATTGGGAGCAATATTTGTTGGAAGGATTAGAAACTGACTATTAAAGCAACGGCTAAATTAGTCTAATTTGATGAAGTCTTACGGTATATTACTGTGGAGATCTGTATTTGGATTGGGACCAGTATTTATTGGAAGGAATAGAAACTGACTATTGAAGCAACGGCTCAATTAGTCTACTTTGATGAAGTCTTACTGTATATTACTGTGGAAATCTGTAGTTGGATTGGGAGCAATATTTATTGGAAGGATTAGAAACTGACTATTGAAGCAACGGCTAAATTAATTTACTATGATGAAGTCTTACGGTATATTACTGTGGAGATCTGTAATTGGATTCGGAGCAATATTTATTGGAAGGATTAGAAAATGACTATTGAAGCAACGGCTAAATTAGTCTACTTTGATGAAGTCTTACTGTATATTACTGTGGAAATCTGTAGTTGGATTGGGAGCAATATTTATTGGAAGGATTAGAAACTGACTATTGAAGCAACGGCTAAATTAGTCTAATTTGATGAAGTCTTACGGTATATTACTGTGGAGATCTGTAGTTGGATTCGGAGCACTATTTATTAGAAGGATTAGAAACTGACTATTGAAGCAACGGCTAAATTAGTCTACTTTGATGAAGTCTTACGGTATATTACTGTGGAGATCTGTAGTTGGATTGGGAGCAATATTTATTGGAAGGATTAGAAAATGACTATTGAAGCAACGGCTAAATTAGTCTAATTTGACGAAGTCTTACGGTATATTACTGTGGAGATCTGTAGTTGGATTGGGAGCAATATTTATTGGAAGGATTAGAAACTGACTATTGAAGCAACGGCTAAATTAGTCTAATTTGATGAAGTCTTACGGTATATTACTGTGGAGATCTGTAGTTAGATTGGGAGCAATATTTGTTGGAAGGATTAGAAACTGACTATTAAAGCAACGGCTAAATTAGTCTAATTTGATGAAGTCTTACGGTATATTACTGTGGAGATCTGTAGTTGGATTCGGAGCAGTATTTATTGGAAGGATTAGAAACTGACTATTGAAGCAACGGCTAAATTAGTCTACTTTGATGAAGTCTTACGGAATATTACTGTGGAGATCTGTAGTTGGATTGGAAGCAATATTCATTTTGCAACAGTAAAGGATACAAAGAAATCTGTAATTGGGCTCCCCACAATGAGACTAATATCTTGACTTCCGTCGTTGTTTGCTTTAGAAATCATTATATTTGTACGGATCCATATACATTTATTTAATACTAGCGACGTGCCCCGGCTGCGCCTGCATAGGATCTATTAATGTGGCGTTATTTAGCGTTAAGATAATCAAACACCATTTATTTTAGTCATTTTCCAACAAAAACATATTCAAAGTTACACATACAAAGTTTCAGAATTGTACAAAGTTTTTCAGAATAAATATAGCCTAGATCTTTCTCTCTGAATCTGAAATCTAAAATCTGATCTGATCAAAAATTTGAAATTGCTCTTTCTCTTTCTGTTCGTAAAGTTTAATCACAATAGGTTCAATAATTTCAACGATTAGTCCGAATTGACATTTTAACTGGTTATTTTTGTCTTAACAGATCGAGGAGGAACTGCTGTTCAGCAGTGGACTTCTATGAGCTGATGGAGGAGGAGAAAAAATAAACACAGCTTCTATAGAAAGATGAGCCGAGGTAGCTAAGGTGCTAAATGCTCACCGCTGATTTCATTTAATCACAAGTAAATTATTGTAACAAATTTCATTGGTTCCGGTGGGGATCGAACCCGGATCGCTCGCGTACTGTGAAATTTTCAGCGAGCACTTAGCCCTTGAGCTACCACGGCTCTTTGCATTTTGGCTGTGTTCACTTACCATCAGGTGGACTGCGTGCGCGTTTGTCGCCTTTATTCTGTAAAAATAAATACAGAATAGAAAACAATGACGAAACCTGAAGCATGGAGAACACTACATTTGATCTTATTTCTTCAAGTAGTGCAAAATTTGAAACCTGCGTGAAAGTCTCATTCTGATAAAATAAAAAAGACAGCGATAAGAACTTTAAAAATGTTTAAGGTTAGAATTATGTTGTTTACGTAGAATAAAAGATCGTAACATTTTATGTATTTCTCATTCTCACTTAGATACCCTCGCGTACACATTTCATTTGACGTTACTATATTGGGTTGATTTTAAGTTATGGATGTTCATAACCCCAAGGAATTAGGTGATCGCTACCTAGCTATTTCAAATTTGTTTTGTGTTGTTCATCATCAACATCAGCCTGCGGCAGTCCACTGCTGGACATAGGCCTCTCCCAAAACGTGCCACTCAGCCTGATCTTCGACCACACGCATCCAGTTACTGCCAGCCACCGTGCGCAGATCGTTGCTCCATCTAGCCAGGAGGCGTACCGCACTACGTTTATCTTAACGCGGTTTCCACTCTATGACACTTTAGGAGCTGACTCCATATGGGTGCCTATTGGTGACCATAATGAAAGATGAAATCTTTTACTAATATATTTATTATAGCGGAACGTGCCATACAGTTGGCGGGCAACTAGTGACTGGTTGAAAAATCTTATTCACTACATAATATAATTACAATACAACATTGCGAAGTTTACATGTGTGTGCGCAGCACACCTACAATACTTCCCCCTTTACAAAAAAATGAATACAAAAAACTTAAAACTATACAATGAATATAAACTTAAAACTAACAACAAAAACTTGCTAATGCGCTTGTGCGCAGGGCTGTACGGAGACCCCCGCGAAAGGGGTGGCGGCCGCGGCGGGCGCGGGCACTTGCTGCAGACTGGTGCTAGAAGCACCTATCATGTGACCCATATTCTGGCCCGATATCGGAACGCCTGTCATTAACACCTGATGACGAAGCCAGCTTTTGAACTTCTTATTAAACTTTACCCAAATAGTGTACAGGATTATCGCCCCCATAAAACTGGCTATCACATATAACCATGTTTGAAAATTATCCACTTTATTCTCTACAGTATTTTGAGCCTGAGAAACAATAACTGGTTTTTCTTGAAAATTACCCATAGTAAAAATCGTAAAACTTATCGCGCTAATGCTATCGCAAAGGAAGTATTTCGAATGAAATTATATTAAATACATTATAACTAAACTAGCTACCTGGAACCTATATGAGAGTGCAGTATACGCAAAATACTGAACACGATACCTCTACAATTACATTCAACTTAAATAATGTAACTTGAATATCCTGAATGAAAATATTATGCACTTGACAATGCAAATAATACTTTCACATCCATAGTAACTAAACCTGATTATCATTTAGACATGTAATTGTATAATATATATTTTATATTAACACTAGCTTATAAATCGTGAAGGTAACTTAACAATCCGACCACTTCGCGTTGTTTTCACGGTTATCGGGTTGCTCGGGCCGGGTAACAACGACGTCAGCGGTGTGGACGGTGGTAACGGAAACCGTACATGCGCAGGTGCCACATCCGCTGCGTTGTCAGCGTTACTTTGGCGTGGCGTTGCTTCGTTACCATCACATTCCTTTAATACATATGCAGGCTTTAATCTGTCGATAGAAATATGTACCTGTCTATCGGGTAATTGAATTAGGTAAACTTTTGAGCCCCTTTTTTATCACGCGGTATGGACCGTCGTAGGGTGGTTTCAAAGGTTTACGTATTGAATCGTCCCTAACAAAGACATATTCACAGTTACGTAAGTCCTTGTGCACAAAAAAACTATGACAGTTACGTGAATCGTCGGATGTAGGCTTATAACTACGAATAGTATCTCTAATCTTATCCACTAAACAATAATCATTGACGTTACGGTTGTTCGAAGAGCCGTCATAAAAGTCTCCCGGTAGACGTAAGTTTCGTCCGAACGTTAACTCGGCGGCGCTAACCCCTGAGTCACTGCGGGCGGCCGCGCGAAGCCCAAGTAATACTGTGGGTAGGTCTTCCACCCAGGACCCATGTGACAGGCGAGCTGAAAGTGCTGTTTTTAAAGAACGATGCCAACGTTCAACTGCGCCATTGCTTTGCGGATGATAAGGAGTAGTTCGAATTCTATTAACCCCCAACATTTTTAACAGCTGGTTAAAAAGACTACTCTCAAACTGGCGACCTTGGTCGCTAGTTAACTTTATCGGGCAACCGTAACGACAAATCCAACCTTCATATAAATGTTTGGCAACAGTTTCTGCCGTAATGTCTCGTAACGGAAAAGCTTCAGGCCACCTGGT
Source organism: Parnassius apollo (assembly GCA_907164705.1). Classification (NCBI taxonomy): domain Eukaryota; kingdom Metazoa; phylum Arthropoda; class Insecta; order Lepidoptera; family Papilionidae; genus Parnassius; species Parnassius apollo. The sequence continues at coordinate 1,214,103 of CAJQZP010001218.1, forward strand.
CCTCCTATCGATTATCGTAAGTAAGTATCTATAACCATCTGGTGAGATCTCAAGAGGGCCAACGATATCGACGTGCACATGCTCAAAACGCTCTACTTCCGGAAACTTAGTCAGATTCGATACCGTATGTCTGTTAACTTTAGAACGTTGACATTGTATGCACGTTTTTGCCCACAAAGAAACATCACGATTCATACTAGGCCAGAAATACTTTTTGGCTAACATCTTTCGCGTAGAACGAATTCCAGGATGGCTCAAATTATGTAAACTATCAAAAGCTAGGCGTCGAAACTTTTCCGGTAGGTACGGACGAGCTGTATCAGTAGACATCTCACAAAAAAATAGACTTATTTAACATAGGTATAACTAGTTCCTTTAACAAAATATTATCGGTATTTAAACCAGACATAACATTCATGATATAACTGTCGCTACGCTGCTCATTTGCAATGTCATCGAAATTCAACGCAGTTGGCATAGTCACGGCTTCGATGCGCGATAAGGTGTCAGCTACGATGTTATTCGTACCGGTTATATGTCTTATATTTGTAGTGAACTCACTTATGAAAGCTAAATGTCTCGTTCTCCGAGGCGTTTCGCTTTCATCGCGTCCTACCTTTTGAAATGCAAAAGTTAAAGGTTTATGGTCCGTATACACGGTTATTTCTTGCCCTTCAAATAATTTCCGAAAATGTTTTATAGCTAAGTATATAGCGAGCAACTCGCGATCGTATGTGCTATATCGCTGTTGGGTGGTGGTCAATTTTTTTGAGAAATAGCCCAATGGTTTCCAGCTATCTCCTTCCTTTTGTTGCAAGACTGCTCCCACGCATGTATTAGATGCATCAGTCATTAAAGCGAGTGCGGAACCCACTCTAGGGTACGTCAATGTAGCGGCCTGTGTGAGACCTGCCTTACATTGCGTAAATGCTTCGTTCGCACTATCCGTCCAGACGATGGGAGTCTTATCATTTTTCTTTGAGCTTTTAAGATATTTATTTAATTCTGTTAGATATAAAGTTGCGTTGGGAAGATGAGCTCGATAAAAATTGACCATACCGAGAAAACGTCTTAGTTCTGCAACAGTTTTCGGCTTCGAAAATTCCACAATTGCCTGAACCTTATCTTGCAACGGCCTGACGCCGTCGGTACTAATCTCGTGTCCTAAAAATTCTAGTTTAGTTTGTCCGAAACGACATTTTGCCAAATTAATTGAAATTCCATATTTATTAAGCCTTTTAAAAATAATTTCTAAATGTTGCCTGTGTTGAACTTCGTTGTCACTAGCTATAAGTAAGTCGTCTAAATAACAAAAAACAAAATCAAGACCTTGTAAAATGGAGTTCATAAAGCGCTGGAAGGTTTGTGCTGCTCCGCGCAAACCGAAGGTCATTCGAGGAAACTCGAAAAGTCCGAATGGTGTTATGATAGCGGTTTTCTCCACGTCACCTGGTGCGACAGGTATAAAATGATAACTTCTATTGATGTCTAATTTTGAAAATATCTTTTTATCCGGAAGAATAAAAGTAAAATCGTTCAAGCGAGGAATCGGGTATCTGTCGGGCTTTGTTATCGCATTCAGCTGGCGATAGTCCCCACAAGGTCTTATATCTCCATTCTTTTTAGGAACTACATGGAGCGGACTAGCCCACGCGCTCTTTTGAAGGACGACAGATGCCCAGTTCCTGCATGATGCGAAATTCTTCTTTAACTTTTTTATACCTGTCAGGTGGCAACGGGCGCGCTTTCGCGTGCACGGGCGGGCCAGAGGTCTCGATATAGTGGACGACATCGTGTTTCGCAGTTTCTCGGAATGACGCTGGTTTAGTGATGTCCGGATACTTTAACAATAAATCCTGATATGGATGATTTACATCAATAGTTTTAACACTAGGTTGAGATACATTGACAACAGATGCCGAAACATTCAATTCTGTAGTTTTATCTATTAATTTACGCGCGTTTAAATCAACTAATAGTTTGTGGTACGCTAAAAAATCGGCGCCCAAAATTGGTTGTTTGACATCTGCTACAACGAATTCCCAACGATAAGGTCGGCGTAAGTTTAAGTTTAACACTATTGTCTTGGTACCGTAAGTTGCGATTTCATTGCCGTTAGCTGCGTATAATTTATATTCACTACACTGATTTAGACGATCTTTTCTCACGGCTGGTAAAACAGACACATTGGCACCGGTGTCAACTAAAAATCTAAGTCCGGAGTTACTGTCTGACACACACAAACGATTGAATGGAAAAACGGTACAGACCTGAAGACCCTCGGACTGTACCTCGCTGCTCAGTTTTCCGGCTGTGTTGTTTTCCACGCGCAAGGCTTCGTACACCTGTTGGCCTTTTCTCGGAACCTGTAATGGTAAAAGCATAAGTAGTTCTCCTTCCGGGGACGGCAGGGACTGCTACGGCGCCTGGACTGTGAACGACGCCGGTTGCGATCAGGGGCGCGGGACCGCGACCTATGCTGATCGATCCGGTCCACGGTAGCCTTTATTTTAGCCACCTCAGCTCTCAACAGGGCCAAGTCATAGGCGGTAGTAGATGCTGGCGCTGGTACGGTGTAAGTAGCGGTGGCGGCATAGGAAGGCCGCACAGCCTCCATGACGTTATCTGCAACTGCTGCTAGGTTGTCCAGGTCCTTGGAGTCAGACGCAGTGAGCACGTTAACAGGCGGCACGTTCTGTGGCGTTGGCGGAAACGGCACACTCATGTTACTATATCTATTGTCCACCGATCACAACCACGCGAATATTGCCCACTACTGCATTAACATCACATAGACCACTTCGGTCATCTTGATCACGTCGGGGTCACCAGTTTAGGAGCTGACTCCATATGGGTGCCTATTGGTGACCATAATGAAAGATGAAATCTTTTACTAATATATTTATTATAGCGGAACGTGCCATACAGTTGGCGGGCAACTAGTGACTGGTTGAAAAATCTTATTCACTACATAATATAATTACAATACAACATTGCGAAGTTTACATGTGTGTGCGCAGCACACCTACAACACGCCTACTCCAACGATTATCGCTTCTGCGACAAATGTGACCAGCCCATTGCCACTTCAGCCTGCAAATACGGAAAACTACGTCGGCAACCTTGGTTCTCCGGCGGATTTCTTCGTTACAAATCTTATCCACCAGAGAAACTCCGAGCATAGGTTTTTCCATCGCCCGCTGGGTGACTTTGAGTTTATGGAGTAGTCGTACCGTAAGTGTCCACGTTTCGGCACCATATGTGAATATTGGCACGTCGCACTGGTCGAAGACTTTCGTCTTCAAACTTTACGGTATGGGCGACGGGAAGACCTAACATAGCTTCCCGAACGCTGCCCAACCTAACTGAATCCACCTATCAGCTTCTTTCTCGAAGTTATTTTAGGTAGATATACTCCTGAACAACTTCAAGAATTTGACCATCAACGGTAATCAAATCTGGTATGACATGACTGTTAGACATGACTTTCGTCTTATTTAAATTCATACGCAGACCGACACGTTGGTAGGATTCATTTAGGCTACTCAGCATGTCTTGTAGTTCCTGCAGCGATTCTCGACGACAATATCATCGGCAAAGCGTAGGTGTGAGATGTGTTCGCCGTTTATATTGATGTCGCGTCCATTCCATTTTAGCGTCTTAAAAACATCTTCCAGTGCATTTTTGAACAGTTTCGGGGATATTGTATCCCCCTGTCAGACTCCATGATGCAACTGGATAGGTTTTGTAAGACAACCCTGTACTTGGGCGGACATCGAGCTTGTAGTGTTTAAATGTCTCACGACATCTTTATATCGCCAGTCAATCCTTCAATGCTACAAGGAATTCATAACAGCCCAAGTTTCGATGGAGTCAAAGGCTTTCTCATAATCCACAAAGGCCAGACACAGAGGCTGATTATATTCATTCGCCTTCTGTATAATTTGCCTTACTATGTGAATGTGGTCTAAGGTGCCATAGCCTCCTTGTGTTGTTAATTATTGTCTATCGTTAATGAATGTAAGCTGTTCTTTTTTGTTTTCAAAAAGAAAAGTTGGGATTTCTTGCAGGTTGTTCCCAGTACAAAGGTATTATCAGAACCAGTGGTAAACTAAACCAGAGAGTGACTATTGATAAGTATTATTGGTAATCTACATTGAATTAAAAAGCTTTTATTACTAATGTTTTAGCTGCAGCAATAAGTTTTTATAAAAATATAATTTTTATTTAAAGGAGACGGTCCATTTCAGTCCCAATCTATCTACACCATACCATAAAAAGCGAAAAATTCAGGGATTTTATTAAAAATAAAATAAGAGAATAAATCATACTAAATGCCTTGCTGAAAATAAAAATGTAATCCCAGTTTTTGATGATTTTACAAGATGGCGCCCTTCCAGTCATAAAATTATGTGTCAAATGCATTGAAGTAATATATACTTACGTACTAAAACAGCTATCTCAAACAAAAATTGTGCGCTACTCTGTGTTTGCGCGGTTGTTTTTTTTTTTATCATAGAATAAACATAGGTAGAATGATCAGTAGGTAATAGTAGATTGTATAGTTGAATAGGTAAATTATATCGTGAACAATATTTAAATTGTGTCATTTATTTCGTTTACTATATTTGCTTATTTATTATAATATTACATAATTATATATCACAATTACATTTTAATGATATTTTTATCTGAATATTTTAAAAGGTATCTATCTAAGTCAAATATAAAAAAAAAACTAAATGTATGTTTGACAAAACTTGTTAACATAACATTTAAACTACAAATATATTTATTTAAATTAGAATAAAAGTCGTTCATAAATGCTGGGCACGCGAGAGTTAAAAATGGACGAATTTATACCACTTTGACTTTGACGTGGAAACCTAAAAATAAAATAAAAGAATAATAAGCAGATTTAAACATTAAATATTTTGCCAAATTTTAATAACTTATATATGTTTCTACAAAAAATGTGTATAATGATATTATCGTCCTATACTTAAGTACCCACAGAAATGACGTATCTGAACATATTAATTTCATAATCTATATTCCATGACACGAGATGGCGTCTTAGGAATAATTTGTTTTTATTGATTAAGTGTCTTATTAACTGATGAAAAGTAATTCCTTGGTTTTTACTGATATTTCTTGAATTATTTGTGCAATATCTAATCACACACGACGGCATACTTTTATCAAGAGATATTTTTAAATCAACACAACACGTGTCAACTCTACAAGCGCCTAGCGAGTGACTGATTAAAGTGCGGTGTATGCACCGCAGTTTAGTGGAACAAAGTAGCTGAATGCAGTGCCGCCTCTAGTACGTAGTACATACTAGCTCAATGGTCAAATGTCATGTCTGACAAGTGACTCGAGTCAAGAAATAATGTAGGTAGTGTGATATTTTTTTGTTTATTTCGAGCTTGTTTGTGTAGTTGTGAAATCGTGAATGCGTTTATTGTGTCTCTTTTAGATTTCTTTGCAAATGTTATGTTATGTTATTAAATGCATTTGAAAAACATGCTTAATATCTGCAATCTGTTAAAAATCATTATTTTGTTCATACGTTCATAATGACATCATAAATACATAATACATCTAATTGATAGGCTATGTATCAGTGATAAGAATAAGAATAACAAAGCATTTCAGAATTTAAATATCCGTGAATAAATTGATCAATTACCTCCTTACAGTCGACAGCTATGGTTATCAATTCGCCATAAGTGTTATAGTTTTTGGTAAGAATAAAATATTAATACCACTGGAACCGTAGACAGAGAAACCTATAGACAAATTGACGCCTTCTTTCGCATTAGCACACGAAAAAGATAGATTTATGCATACGTCTTGCATAGAAATGAGACAGAGCGGTGTGATTGTTTGTCCCTTTCTCCGTGCTGGTTTTTTTGTTTAGCAAACTACACTTTGCTAAACAACTTTGACAGTTCGTAGCGATCTAAGGAGTTTACAAGTTGGTTTAAGTGAGAAAAAAGTGTTTTGTGAGCTTAAGATTGGTGAATCTTGTTCAGTTCAGTTCCTAGAACAATTAAAATTTTTATATAAATATGTTTAGAAGTCATAAAGATTATTGTATAACTGCTAAAACTACGTTATTGTCCTTTCTCACTCGAGGCCACGCTAATCATTAGTCTATAGGTTTCTCTGTCTACGACTGGAACAAAGGCAAATTCGTGGATTTGAAGGACCAAAAGTGGTATAATATATTATTTAAATTTATTTGCCGGTTGAAATTTAGAATCATTTTTCATACTTTACGTATTTTAAGTTATAATAGCTTTTATTTATTTTTTCGATAACGGTGCATTACCTTTTAATGTGAATGGTATTATTATAATCAGGGACCAAACCTCTACCAAATAAAACACCTTACTCCCCCAAATTCCTGCCAAACAATTCTAAATCCAACCCTATTTACCTACTTGTACAAAACCAGGCCTACGCTTCATTAATTTTGGACCGTCTCCTTTGGGAACAGTGCAAATAACTAGAATTGATTAATATTTCAGAAGTGTTTTGGCGGGAAATTGACTGTGTTATTGTTTAAATAATAGCTTGAAAGTGATGCCATTTTGTGTATTAAATGTTTGTGGACGTGATATGATGAAACTAGTGCTTCGATGGTGACGTACACCTCAAGTTGTCTCTACTACGGCACCTTGAGATAGTATCGTCATCGACTGTGTGCTCGCACAAGCTGCCGTCAAAACCTCCAAAACCATGTGACGCATCAACATATTGTGAAGAAATTTTTAAGCTAATTATTCAACAGGAAATATAAGAAATCATTATAAGGTCTTCTCCAAAAGATCCAAGCCACTTATCTTACCCCATATTATTTAAAACTACAGGTGTTTTAAAAAACCAGGCACGCTAAGAATGACTGGTTTAAAATCAACAAGAGTTCCCGACTCCACGCTGTAGCTTTCAGCCACTCGATCACAATATAAGATTGGATTACAACGCAGCTTCGCTAAAAGCTTTTTCACGTTGTTCTGTTTTTCCTGTCAATTTTCTTCACGTTGTTTACGAACGTCTAGGAATACTACAAAAATGAACGCAAGCGATACGAATTTTTACAATTCAGTTTATGATATATTATTAATTGTTAAGGCAAGGTACAGTTAAACGCAATATAATACTCTTCATTGTATACCAAGAAAAAATATTTATTATTGCTACATAGTTATCTCCTCACGTCAAGCTAGAAAAGAATTAAATAAAAATTTGTAAAAGATTTACGGGCAAGTTGCACTAAAACAAGAAAGGATAACAATTTAAGCACTAAAACACAATATAGAGTTAGAAAGGGTAAAGGATATGGTATCCAAATAATTGGGTATAAAGTAAGAAGTAATTTTATGGTTTTTGGAGTGTTTGAAAATGGACACGCGCATTACCGTACCGTGCGCACGTATTGTATGTGTACGGTACACATAGTGGGTGCCTAAATATATCCACTACCCCATGTCATTCCGTGGGTGTGGTAAGAGGTGAGAGCAGGAAAAAAACCAGGGAATGGACAACTGGACCACGTCTTCCTAATAATTACTTAAAAACAGAAAAGTGCTGTTGTCAACTTTTCTGCCAAGCATGGCACCTGTGGCATATATCCCTTCTATCTTTGCGGGAGGCCTATGTTAGACAGTGGACTTTTAAAAGGCTGTAACAGTAACGGTAACGGCTCTTTTTATGTAAAAACAAATAAATTTGAATGTGTGTATTGCCATAAAAGGAGTCTGAATATGTTTTTTTTTTTTAAATAATTAGAAGAAAATTTGTATGCCTCGATAAGGCAGAATGTCTCGGAACTTTTATGTTTTAATAATACTTTTGTAATATCTTCTTACATTCTACGCAAATAAATAATTATGAATTATTAAGTGTCATTCCGAGGCTTCCGACTGTATTCGCTTATCTACATTCCCAGGCGTAATAAAGATTAAATTAATTAGAAATTTTGAGAAAAGCAATAATTTTATCTTGATTTCGACAAAGGATGCAAAAACAACAAGAACACTGCTCGTCGCCATCTTGAAAGAAACTGAAGGGGCTTTCCAGTGAAGAGTCGCAGAGTGCGTCCTGCGCCGCTATATTTCACGGAGACGCCTCACAAGACGCCGATAAGACTCTTATCACATTACTGAGTGTTTTCTTTTAGCTATTCTCTAAATCATATTTTTCTGCCAGAATACTGACATATTTTTAGTTAAATAGTGTTAAATAATATTATAAAACATTCACGCATATAATTGAATGTAATTCCAACTTGACAAACACCCTCGGGCTTGGTACGTAGTACTTCCGCTCTCACTTCACTAAGCACTGATCTGTCTGTCTCGCTGAAGCGCTGGGCATGTATGAACTGTAACTTTACAACTTTACCAGATGAAGAGAGTATGAAATATTTTCATAAGTCAATTCAGTTAACGTCCTTTTATCCATTACAGCATATCAAAGTAAAATACTGAACATAGGCCTCTATAGATTGCCACATAAAGGTGGTATTTGCCACATTTGCCACGCTTGACAGACGGGTTGCTAACCGTGTATTTAGACGGGTAAAAGTAAACATCTTATTTAGAACGTAATATTATTACATTTTTCGTAACAGTATGCCATGAAAAGCCATTCCACAACAAAAAGTTTTTGGAAGAAAGTGGTTATAATTTTTTCTATAAATCAAGCAGAGCAATAATCGAATAGAATTCCACTTTCGGTGAAAGAAATATCGTAAATATCAGAGTTTTCTTTAACTAACATTTTTTCACCCAAGAGGAACACAAAGATATTTTAGTTACAGGAAATACATCGGATATTAACCAACATCTTGATACGTTATCCTGGAAACCTTTTCATTTTCCGCCATGTATTTTCAAATAAATTTATAGTGCTGAGAAAAAACAACTTTATATTATAGGCAACCCACATAGTACAATAATAGATTTCCGATCGGTTCGATTCACTGGCGCTACGAAGAGATGTCGCATCTCTTTGCATTTTCTTTCGCATATACCACGGGAAGTGCTCTGAGGAATTGTTCGGATTAATCCCAGCCGGCGAATTTCGTGAACTCACTACGCGGCAAACGTCCCGATAACATCCACATATCTAGATGCTTGGCGGTCCACCACTGTACGTTTCACAAGGAGTTTTCTTCCGCGTACGTCCTCTCTGTGGAATAATTTACCACCGTCAATTTTTCCGAGCCGATATGACCTAGGGACCTTCAAGAAAAGAGCTTACTCCTTTCTAAAGGGCCGGCAACGCACCTGCAATTCCCTTGGTATTGCGGTTGATTATGGGCTTCGGTAGTCAATTAACATCGGGTGAGCCGCATGCTCGTTTGCCCCCCTTCTATAAAAAATAGTAACCCCTACGGCGCGTGAACCGCGTTGGACCGATACTCTGTACTTAGGTTTATTAATAGTTAATCGAGGATACGTAATTTAATAGCGATTTCTAAATATTCTGGTCAAACTATAGGAATATATATAATCTATATATACTTATATATACCTGGCCCGCCTTTGCCTGGATAAGATCTGTTAATGTGGCGTTATATTTGAAACAATCTATTTTATAAATTTTTCTTTTTCTCAAAAATTTGAAGATTGAAGTTTTTCAGATAAAATATATGCTTGATCTCTCCTGTTATTGCTCTCTATCTGTACATAAAGTTTCATCACAATCGGTCCAGCCATTCCGTAGATTAATCCGGACATAAAGACACAAAAAATTCTAAAACACAATTACTAGCTTAATAGAAACCAGTAAATTCAGTATTACAAGCTGTAAATTTTCAAAAACCGACATTTTTTATGTATGAAGAGGGCTATGCTCGGAGTTACTCTGCGTGATAAACTAATAAATGAGGGTATCTAGTAAAACCAGTGTGGCCGACATAGCCCAACGGATTAGTGTGTAATGGTGTAAGTGGTACCGGCCATATAGCACGAAGAACTGATAACCGATGGGAATAAAAGGTTCTTGAGCGGCAGTCTCGTACCGGCAGACGAAGTAAAGGGTGTCCCCCGCGAAGTCGCAGAAGTTGCAGGTGGCTCAGGACCGTGCTTTGAGGCATTACTTGGGGGAGGCCTATGTTCAGCAGTGGACTTGTAATAATATCATAATAATAAATCCTTTATTTCGACTAACAAAAGTCATACTTTGTTAGTAAAACAAACCTTAACCTAATGTTAATATAAAATAAAATAGAAATTAATGTTAAAATGTTAGTAGCAATGGTACTTATCCTATATTGGTAACTTAACCTACACATAGCCTCACATAGCGAAACCCAGGTGGGGTTCTCCTGGTGCTGGTGTGTGCACCATTCCAAGTCCTCCAGAGGCCCTCTCCGCTTCACAGCCAATGTGCTGAGAAGGGTGTTAGAGTATACAATAGAAGTCATCCACATGAGCATCCGCAAACATAGCCAACGCACTGCAGTGTCGAGCTCTCCTCAACATCACCCTCAGCATATTGTTGTACTGAACACACAGAGCACTGTAGGCTCGCTGCGTATAGTAAGTCCACAGACTGCACGTGTAATAGGATTGACAATACGCCTTGAACAAAGTTAATTTGACTTGTGTCGTACTACGTGCAAATCCGCGAGCCAACATATTGCCCGGGACCGACAGCGCACGGCGCTCTCGTTCAATGTCGCTATCGTCATCCAGGCGTTCAGTTACAACATATCCGAGGTACCTAAACTCAGCCACTTCTCTCAGAGCAGTCCCACATAGCGTAACATAGATACGTGGTTTGAAGACAAGTGGTTTGTTTTTACCTCAGAAAACAATAAATTCACTCTTTTTTGAGTTGTAGATAGTATAGTAGTAGTCCAGTATCCTCGGCATATTCTTCACAAATTCTTAACAGTTTAGGAAGCCCGCTGACTGAGGGGCTCAACAGAACCATGTCGTCTGCGTAACTAAAATTGTGACTTGTAAATGGCTGTAATAATGATGATCGATGATGTATAAATTAGGTTCTTAATGTTTGTTCTTAATGATACCAGTAACTAACAAAATATATTATAGAAAAACAAAATCCCTATTTTTTCTTTAAAATAGTATAATAATAGAACAAATACAATTATAGTAGTAATTGAATCACATCAAACTCGCTGATTCGTATAACAAAAACTGACACAAATATTTCTCCAACACGTGGGAACATACACCTGACTACGGGAGTGCACGCAACCTGTCCATTACCGAAAAACAATATTTTTCCATTTGCACCGATCTCGGCTCGGATTCCCTCAGCTATCCCTGTTCAATCACTGAGGAAATGTGGAATCCATTTTTCCATATACACAAAGTTTCGAATGAGCATTATTATGACAGTTAATACTTGTTATGTAAAATTTAAAGTGCCTTTTTCTAATCATCTATTAATGTTTAAAACCCAAAGTTCATTATTTTATAACTATTTAAATTTGTTTTAATAATAATAAAACTTCATTTCAACAAAAGTCCATAAATTGGTCAGTAACAATACATTAATTTAAAATCATTGTTAGTTAAATTGCTTAAAATCTAAAAACCACAAAATTATCATACATTTTAACAACAATATCAAACATTACTAAACTTGCTTATTTAAGAAATACATTTTGTTATTATTACTTCGATTTTACATTTAATTCTAATTTCAATTCTTATGCATTTGAAGCACTGACCTCTATATATACAAGTACTCTATATATAGAGGTCAGTGATTTGAAGGCAAATCCAATTTATATGTTTTGTGTGTTTTACTAACACAAGCAATTTAAGCTTCTGTGGATTACTTAGATTAGTTGTATTGATTTCTATTAATCTACTGGTTATTTATCCTATTTATTCATTTATATATCCTTTACTGCAACTTTAACAAGTAAATTTTACACATGGCGGACTAAATGCCTGTTGAAATTTTCTCAGTCAATCGTGTATTTGATGAGAATTCATAGTAGGAGCAATTAAATCAAATAACTAAAAAATCCATCTATCCATTAAAGCCATAGCGCATTACGGGTCACCGGCGAATCGGAGGTGAGCAGCCATAGCGTTTTTCCCCGATACGGAAATGTCTGTCATTTTTTGCTGGGGGAAATCTGTGCAAACAAAAACAGTCGTCTGCCACTACGAAATTCACACATACCATTTAAAACAATAAACTAATAATTTCACACACACATAGACGCATTATAACAATATCGTTCGGTGACAGCGACAACTTGCATACAGACTCGGATCAATCGCTCGACCGAACTGCATATTGCACGATGACAAGTGGCCTACGTTGGTTAACGAATCCGAGTCAACACGACACTTATTATTGCAATTTTAAAGTGTAAAAAGAAGTAAAATGGCTATTTTATTTTTATTTTCTACTTTTTATTAGGAAAACACTGCCCATCTCCTCTTACGACACCCACGGGACGATATCGAGTAGTGGGTATTCTAACACGGTATAGTATAAGATCAGTGATAGGTAAATTAAAGATTAGTTAGCGTAACAAATTTTGAAAACTGACATATTTCAAAATTTGTTAATATATTCTCAATATTAATATTATTGCTAGATTTTCTTAAATACAAAATGTTCGGCATAATCTATTTTTAACAAAGATAAATATCATACATCTTTACGTGGTAGAGCCACGCTTCAACTATATTATGGTTTATTTATTGTTAAAAAAATGTTATAATTAAGTGACCAGCGTTGCTGAGTTCACAATATTAAAAAAATATGTAGTAATTATATTAGATAAGTTGATAATTGTGAACTTGTTTGTGGTCCTAAGTTTAATAAATAAAAAAAAATGGTTGTAGCACGAATGGGTCGGCTCGACCGGGGTATGACTACACTCACAAAATACCAGTGTAAAACAGCAGCTTAATGCTGTTGTGTTTCTTATGGTGAGTGTATAGAGAACTGAATTTTTGCAAACGAGGTATTTTATTTTCAGGGGTGGCAACGCATCTGCATTTCGATTCTTAATCGAAGTTGAATTTAGATATCTATGGGTCACAACATCCATTTACCATCAGGTGGACGGCGTCCTCGTTTGTTACCCTTATTCAAAAAAAAATACCGCTTTGTTATAACACTAATTTAACATTAGTTGTAATTTATTGTATATAAAATTCTGAAATATTTCCGGTTTAAACTGTACACTACGACATTCGACCCGCAGCCGGTGACTGAAGCTAACAAACCGCATTACTTTTTGCTGTCAATGTTTGCAGCGAAACGTGCTCTCGTATTACGCCCGCATTTTGCGGAACATAATAAAAATAATCTTGTACGATTTTCTCAGATCCTGCGTAGTGTAACCATGATTTCGGGGCTAACATGTTACTTTAAATTTTTAACTAAAACTAAAATCCCCCCATTCTATAGAAAACTTCATATATACGCTTGTTAAACCTCTTTTGAATTCAATAACTACACCAGTTTGCAAAAACAAGACTTTCTTATAGAAGAAGCGCAAGAAGTTCTGGTATATTTATTATGCAAAGTTACAGTCGTTTGGGTTATGTCAGTAACTCTGGTTTAACTTGTATATATAGAGGTCAGTGGGTTTAACTCATTATTATAAATTTTATTGCGCAGAGAAACTACGATCACAGCCCTCTTCATTGCTCTTTGAGTGACCTCACTTTCTCACTGACCTTTGAAGGACCGCGTCTCTGATCTGTATATTATTTATGTAGTATTTATTGTTTTTATATATTTATTAATTTTATCAAGCAACAAAGCTGTTTTTTTGTTTCTCATTTTATATTATAAAATTTATTTGGAGAAACAATAATATATTAGGAGTAGTTTAGTTTGATTTCCTCTGCATTTATTAAGTGAATGGGTCTTACAAGAATAATTGTTAATTTAAAGTTAGTTAAGTTACAGCCTTTTTATAAAATAAGAGTACCTGATAATAAGTGATTGCTGTGGCCTGCAGACAATATTTCTCCTCGATTAAGAATCAAAATTCTGGAGCGTTGTCAGCCGTGAAAAATGAGATAGAATGCCCCGTTTCCAGTAAAAAGGGTCTCCGGTTTTCTACATTTATCATACGAAACACAGCATAATTAAGCTGCTATTTTACGTTGGTATTCTTGGAGAGCGTGGAACTTTCTGGATCAAGCCAAAACATTCGTAAATTATTTTAGTTCTCAGGCATGCAATGCCATACTAATAATTTTATTAAATTCAAATACTTACAGGTGATGTAATAGAATACTGTTTAGTTATTATATGAATGGAATGGAATGAAATTGAATTGAATAGAATAGGGAAAAAAAGAATAAAATACAATGAAATTTCAGTGAATGCTTTTGATAAATGAATATATGCTGCAGATGATTATATGTATAAAGATTATATAAAGATGTGAATACCGGCTCTTTTTCTTGCTGATTCTTCTCAGGACAGAGGTTATTTTCGGAATCAGTGGTCAAAGTAAAAAATTTCTTTCAATGAGAATTATTTTATAATCTATATTGAATAAAAATTATCCTATTCCATTCTATTCTAAAAAATCGCAAGAGATCTGTCAGGATCGAACCAAATGGAAATCCGTAGTCTCTGCCTTCCCCTCTGGGTGACAGGGGTAAGACTTTATCTTTGTAATTTTATATTACAATATAGTACAAAATAAAAATTAAACATTGTTTTCGTATTTCAAAACTCCTGCCACCGTAGCTATGGCGCACTGCGTGACGTTGTAACCTCACTGTACAAATATTGATGCGACTCTATCAAAAGTTCTGTTTGCAGCTAGTTATCTTTTCGTAACTAGCTGAATTTGTTTCAAATTTTTGTCGGTACAAAGTTGTTACTAATGTTGAAATACGAGTAGCGACATGATTCTGTTTTTGCTGTTTCGTACAACGAGTATACAATCAAAACTTATTATTTCGTATGGTGTTTCACGGGAATGGGAGCCTTGGTTTAATAGCATATAACGGCAAAAGAAACCGAGATTAATAATATTTTTTTATTTCTCAGACTTTTTTTTACCACGGAGCACAAGTTGAATCATAGTAATAAATATAATATTGACTTTAATAAACAACAAATGCTAAAAGATAATCGTAACGAAATGTTAAAGAACAACCTACGTTGTTTTTTAACCTAAACGTGGTAGAGGCCATGCCGCAGCTTTGATATGGTTGTAGCAAGTATGGGTCGGCTCGACTGGGGAAGGGCCACGTTCTCACAGGATACCATCGTTAAATAGCTGCTGTGTTTCGTATGGTGAGCTTAGTGAACCGGGGACACTATTTACTGGAAACGACACATTTCATATTAGCCCTCAGAGATAGCACCGCATCTGCATTTTAATCCTTAATCGAGAATAGATGTAGATATCTATAGGCCAAGGTATACACTTGCCATCAGGTGGAATGAAAGCTCGTTTTTCTTTTATAGGAGAGGGGGCACACGAGCACGCGGCTCACCTGATGATAAGTGATTACCGCAGCCCATGAACAACTGCAACACCAGGGGAATTGCAGATGCGTTTCCAGCCTTTTATAAAGGAGTAGGCTCTTTTCTTGAAGGTTCCTAAGTCGTATCGGTCCGGAAAAATCTCTGGTGGTAGTCGATTCCACGAGGAAGTTGTGCAGGGAAGAAAACTTCTTTTAAATCGCACGGTGGTAGACCGCCAATCATCCAGATGGTATAGATGGTATCGCGAGTTTTGTGGCGATGTGCGTTGGTGAAATTGTGCGAACTGGAATTAGTCCGAACAATTCCTCAGAGCATTTCTCGTGGTAGATGCGATAAAATACGCAAAGAGATGCAACATATCTTCGCAGTGCCAGTGAGTGAAGCTGATCGGAAAGAGCTCGGTTGCCGACGATTCGAACAGCTCTGCGATGGATGCGATCAAATGGAAGGAGCTGGCACTAGGGAGCCCCAGAAATGGGAACAGTATTCCGAACCGAACCTGCGCCTTGTAAAGTTGCAGACGGTGAGCCGGCATGTAATACTGTCTCGCCCTGTCAAGCTTTTTACAGGCCAATTTAGCGTTCTCTTCCAAGTAAGCACGAAACTGCACGTCACTCGATATATCGTCGCCGAGGATTCCGATACTGGCTGAGGTAATATGGGGAGTGCCTTGAAACTGAGGAGATACGAGGAAGGGCTTTTTTTTTTTCATTTATCATCCTCGTTTTATAAAAAAAATATACAAATTGAGTTTTTAATTTAAATCAATAATCAGCACAAAACAAAGATAAGCAACGTAAATAAATTGCGCTGCATTACCCGAGGAGCTTTAAAATACTTAGGAGCATGAAGAGCCAAATCCTGTAATC
Organism: Parnassius apollo; assembly: GCA_907164705.1. Classification (NCBI taxonomy): domain Eukaryota; kingdom Metazoa; phylum Arthropoda; class Insecta; order Lepidoptera; family Papilionidae; genus Parnassius; species Parnassius apollo. The sequence goes on from CAJQZP010001218.1 coordinate 1,230,455, forward strand.
CCTTTATATTTGCAGTCTGGCCATGCGCCAGAAAGGGATTCAGGAAAGAACGGTTGTATAGACGAAGTAAATTCCTTAAGTCGCTACTATGCTTAGGTATAGCACGTTTTAATATCAATTGGTACGATATTTTAGACTCCATTCAATTCCAATGCATTTACTTCTTTTAATTCATTCATTCATGAATAACTAAACATATACCTTCAGATTGGCTCATAGTGGCAATATTTGCCATAGTTGCCACGTTTGGCATGCGGGTCGTCAACCACAGTATTGTTATTATTTTGATTTGTTATCAGGAATATGCTACTGCCAAACTCAAGTCTTATCCTCCCGCCCTGTTAACTGTGTGGTGGCGGTGCGACTGCGGTTGCCACCGCATCCAGCGCGGCATCCACCAACTATGGTAAAATCCTCCCTATCAAGCAATCCATAAGGAAGGCCCAAGTTAAACAGCGGATTTTATAGGCTAAAATGGATGGAAAAAATGTATTGCCATCTGTCGCCTTTTACTACACATTAACATAATTATTTCTTTTCAAACTAAACCACTCTTGATATATTATTGTTTCTCCAAATAATTTTAAATATAGAATGAGAAACAGAAAGATAGTTTTATTGCTTCATAAAATTAATAAATATTCCGTTATTAAAACAATAATTATTTTAGTAAACTAACATATAGAACCGAGACGTGGTCCTTCACCGTCAACGAGAGACCTTAAACTACCTACCGCGAAACTAAATGCCGGTATTTACGTGGCACGATTATGTTGACCATACCTCTGAATCTGGGTGTTACAACCCTCGTAAGCGGTGCTGTAAGGTCTGTAATAAGAAAAATTGCACATTACCATCGCCTTTAGAACCCATAACAAGTCTTCTGCTAAATACAGGCCGCCCCTAATTAAGGTCACAAAGCACAGTCCTGAGCGACCTACTACGACTATAATATAGCTTTTTTATAAACAATAAAGAAGACAAGCGAGCACACAGTCCAGTTGGTACTAACAACATTAAGTTGAAAAAGGAAAATTTTGTAAAATCTTTTTTAATAAGTACCGCTTCATTGATTTTCATCCGTAACTTTAACAATTAAACCTTTAGAGTAGTCATTACTCAGATAATTTTCATCGGAGACCAATCAAACACGCATCGTGCACTTAATGGCTTCCAAATTAAAGTTTTTGTTTTAAGCTCTTTATGCCCCTGTATCATATTTTAGCCAAAATATAGGTAGAAATTATTTCGAAATTAAAGGCACCATGGCAAGGCAAAACTAATTTATATTAAGGAATTTTAACGATTAATTTCAAAATATTCAGAACGTCGTATAAGGAAGCTCAAGGTCGCTCAGCGAGCTACGAAGAAGGTTCTACTCGAGATTTCTCTGCATGACAGACTTAAAAATGAGTGTATCCGCAGTAGAATCAGAGTAACCGACATATCCCAACGGATTAGTACGATAAAGTGGCGGTGGGTCGGCCATAAAGCTCGAATAACCAACGATCGATGGAGTAGAAAGGTTCTCGAGTGGTAGCCACATACCGGTAGATGATGTGTAGAGCGTCGCTCACTAAACGAATGCGGGTGGAACAGGAACGGTCCTGTTCCACCCGCATTCGCTTAGTGAGAGAAATCAAAGGCAATCCCCCAAGGAATGCCACAAAGCACGGGCTTTGTGGCATTACTTGGGGGACGCCTATGTTCAGCAGTAGACTTGTGAAGGGCTGTAATCGAATGATTGTCGAAAAAACTGCGATTGCCAACCCACATGCCGAGAGTGGCAATTATTGCAAATTATCCTCTCTATAGTACCATCTATGGGGAAGCCCAGGCTTTAACAGTATTATAGCAATAATTGAGTTCGTAATTTAATGCAGCCCATTGACATCTGCAAACAACTTCAAACAAAGAAGACCATAAGTGCTCCTTAGTTGAATGCTACGTGGGGCAGCCTGAGTACCCATGCTCAGGATAGTTTGGTCATGGATGCTCAGCGAGGCATTCTCCGTCACTGGGGGTACATCAAATAAAAACTACCCCAGGAGGGTACCAGCCCTTCGGGGGTAGTTTTTTACTTGATTGCGCTACCATTTTATGAGAGTTGGGGGAGAGGGGGCATTGGGCTTCCAGCCACTTGCACTTACCACGCAAAATGCAGAGGTAAACTTCTACTTCACGCTGGTATTCTCTAAGGTCGTGGTACCACCCCGGTTCAAGCCGGCCCTTCCGTGCAAACGCTGCCAACAAACGCTGCCAGCAAAAGCTGCCAGCAAAAGTTGCCGCGTGTCTCTACCACTGTTAAAGTTTTTATAGAATAATGGTGACAAGGGAGCACACAGTCCGCCTGATGATAAGTGCATACCATGGCCCATGTACGAGGCGTTAAGACTATAAGAACGTGGTCTTTCCTCAGTCGAGTCGAACTATTCGTGCTACAACCATAATATAGCTGCAGTATGACTGTACCAAGTATAGAAATTCTACCCAAGTCAAAGAAATATGAAATTATTTTGCTTTTTATCGAAATTTTCAATCATTTCTTCTCCACAAATGCAATATTGTTCTATGAAATTTCTTGGCACAGGTGTCGAGGCGAGGTCGGGCGGGTATTATGCTTGGCGCATTGCCAGTCAGTGAGATGCAAATATTATTCGATCATGGCTTATGCCGCAGCATCCAACACAGTCGCGACCTATTCAACGGTACATTTCATTTTCAAGTTACGGAGAATTACATTTACGTGAAAAGCTGAATGAAATATTGAATGGACTTTCTTCATTTTATTTTGTAATACAGATAGAACTCACTTTTTACAAGCTTTTATTTCACTTCACCTTTTTTATTTATTATTAAATAATATACAGTACAGTTTTACAATAATAAGATGCCGCTAAACTCAATTGTGTATCGTTTTCTTCACTCGCTGAAATGTGTTCATGAATACCGCAAAGTTACTATTACCGTCAAAAAGCATAATATAATCTATTAAGAGAAAAAAGTATTCGGGTTGCATATTTAACTTTGAAACCGGTTTTGAGAACTCATGCGAATTGTAAAATATAATACAAGTGGCAAAATTATAAAAAAATATAACCGACTTAGATACAACCAAATCAATTTATTCGAAGTACATATGTACTATTTAAGGATAACTCAAAAACTAATTGTCAGATCCTAATTAAATTTATATGGGACCACACAAAAAGCACTAGCTTTCAGATCAAAATGAATCATCAAAATCCATTCACCCGGAAAAAAGTTAGGAGTAACAAACATAAAAAATATAGTCAAATTGAGTACCTCCTCCTTTTTGATGTCGGTTGAAAATACAGTAAACAATAGCACCAGTCGTTTGCTTGAGTTATACAGTTTGTGCAAAATTTATTTTTAATAAAATTTATTTATAAGTACTAATGTCTAAATAATAATCATAGAAAGTTAGGATAATTGCGGTAAATATGTACGGTTATAGCTTGTACTTGTATAACCTGTGTGATGTGATGTGAATGTGTATGTAGTGTTGAGGTGTGTATTGTATAAAATATATTTGTCTTTATGGATACATGATTGACACATTGTATATTATTATATTACGGTGTATCATGAAGCTTGCACTATAGTTGTGATATCCCACTAATATACTATCTATGTAATACTTTGTTAACTCACGTCTGATATTTCTTCGTTAACCTTATGACGTGGCTTAGTAGGTAATTTGTCAATTAATGTAGGTATCATGTATTTTGTGGTTCTCTGTCCATATGTATTACAGCCTTTCTAGTCATATAGGTACGTTGAGTAGTCTGCTAAAGCTCGTCACTCACTTTGTCACTTTGTCGTTTTGTTCCACTAGCAGTGAATAGCATACTTTTTCATGTACTGGTATAATTTTTTACTTCTCTCTTCTTTGAATAGTTTACAGTAATTATCTTTGTGTTTAGTATTTTCTTCCAGGGTTTAATAATGTGTGATGTTCTAAGTTGTAGTGTGTACATCCGCAGTGTAACTGTAAGTATGCGTGGATCAAATTTTTCAGAAGAATTTCTCACCTAACAGATTAAGTAATTTTTTTCAAACACCTGCTCGTGATACCACAACTTAGGATACTCAGGTACGTAGTTTGTCAAAATGGCCTCCATTCAGCGTTGGATGATATATTTTCCAACTCTCTTGATGGACGACAAATCCTCGCAAAAGATCACCGATTCCTACCAAGGATGATTTGTGAGGCTATTGCAATAAAAAAACATCCAATAGATACCATGACTGAGTGATTCTTTCCATATGGAGATGCCATAATTAATAAAATTAAATCCAAACCCAAGCATACTACTGCAAGAATTCAAGATACTGTTACGAGTACTCTCCTAGTTCTGCTACTCGATACCAGATGACGCTAGTTGCATTAATTATGGCGCTCAGCAATACTGTAAGATCATTCTGTGTAGCATCATTTTAGTTTCAATTTTGCGAATGCTGAAGGGGAGAAGCCCATTTTAAGCAGTGGACTTTTTCAAGCTATTGCAGGAGAAAATATTTAACTTCTGTAATGAGGAGCCAAATTGTCTGCACAATGTTTCATCATACAAAGTAAGATTCCTTTTTTGTCTATGAGTTCGTTTGGGTTAGCCCACCTTCTTATCCATTTCAGCCGGCAAGCAAGCAGGGCGTGTACTATTTTGTGTTCCGGTCTGAACAGTATAATTACAGAAAGTCAGTATATATTTTTTTAATAATATAAAGGTGCAAATGAGCACACATCCAACCCGACGGTAAGTGGTTTCTGTGGCCCATAGACATCTACATCTACCCTCGATGGCGAATCAAAATGCAGATGCATTGTCAGCCGTAAGGACTAAGATGGAATGCCTCTTTTCCAGTAAAAAGGGTCTCCGGTTCTCTACACTCACCACAATAATTACAGCATCATTAAGTTGCTATTTTAAGGTGATATTCTGTGAGAGCGTGGTCCTTCCCCAGTCGAGCCGACTCATTCGCGCTATAACTATATTAATAATAATAATAATGTCCTCCAGACCGATTTCGGTCACGGCGGCCAGCCTCAACGGAGACTAGCCATCGGCGCAGTACAGGATTATAGTGCCCAAGTGTATGCGCAAGCACAGGTGCACTCTCTATTCCTTCACTCTCATAATCCGATGGGAGGGTAAACCGACACGATCGGTGAGAGTCCAGGCGCAGGGCCAACGGCTTTACGTGCTTTCCGAGGCACGGGGTGAGCCGCCAACTTCCGGGCAGCTACTGAGAATTTCTTGACGGAAAAACTCAATAATTTTTTTTTACACAAGAATTTTGTTTCCTCTTCAATATTGAGCGGCAGTTTACTATTTTTACAACAATGTATAGTATAATTACAACGATTTATTAACTCGCTTACTTGTCTGTTCGGTATAAGTTGCAATTGATTTTAAGCTGAATTCTTCTTGAGCTAAAGACTTGAAACTTTACCTAAAAAGAGCTCAAAACTGGAAACGTGTAAAAATGATCGCCGTATTTAAATGATAATTGATGCCCTAACACACTGAAACTGCAGTATGACGAGAATCTACTTAAAGCAATGACATTATAAGTAAAAGGGTATATATAGAATATTTCTGCAACAGTATGTACGTTCCGTTTATAGTTGTTTACGAATATGTTTACCAGTGACAAATATTCAGACTTGGTAAGTCCAACTTCGACCCAGAGGTCAATAGATACATTCAACTCGGCTGGGCAGCGTTCGGGAAATTAGGACATAACTTCTCGTCAGGCACACCTCAAAACGTGAAAACGAGATTGTACAACCAGTTCGTGTTGCCAATAATGACTTATGGATCTGAGACGTGGTTCTTCATTGCTGGCTACTAATTCTGTTGATGTAGCAAGGGTTGTCTGGAGTTGCTCGAAATGAAAATACCATATTTCCTCTTTCAGTTTTGTATTGCATATACACCCCTCCCCCCTCTCAAGCTTCCCTACTTTCATTATTCATTTTATTTAATATCTATCTTAAAATAATTTATTATCTTCTTTGACAAAGTCCGCAGCTTTCTCTGCGATCATGATAACTGGCGCGTTAATGTTTCCCCCAACAAGGTGGGGAATAATACTAGCATCCACTACGCGCAATCTTTTGACACCACGAACACGCAGTCGTGAGTCCAACACTGAGCCTAATGCACACGTGCCACTATAGTGATACATCGTGTTCATCATACTCAGTACGTAACAACGCCAGTAGTCTCTACTCCAACGCTTTAAGCCATTACACTTAGACAACTTCAAGTCCACGAACTCCGATCCTACGCTTTTAAAGTACGTAGTATTCAAAATTTGAACATAATCCTCAACGTAACTTGCTAGATTCTCCAAATCGGTCTTGTCTGTAAACATACCTGTATGAATGATAGGAGGGTCTTCAGGGTTCTTACTACGTAGAAGCACTCTACCCCGTGACTTTGGATGCAATATATTCAAAGTAGAAAATAACATCTTCCTTCCCTTACCACTATTATAGAACTGTTCACATATTTCGAATTCAAACCAATAGTTAAAAGCGCAGAGTTTCAGTATAGCATCGGAATCATTGGGAACAATCATATTTACTACCTGGTAGTCGGGATATTTTTGTTGTTTGTCGAGAGCCACATATCCAGTGAATGTGGGCATTGGAAACATATGTGGATTTGTGGGCATGGCCAAGGTGTGGGATTTTTCCATTTTGAACGCCATTATAACGGCCACGTGGTCTTGATAATTCAATCCGACTGGCAAGTCACTTCGAACTGGAATTCCCAGCTCTTTCAAATGGTCTTTTGGTCCAATTCCAGACAGCATTAGCAACTGGGGACTATTGAAAGCTCCCGCTGATATAATAACTTCCTGAATCGCTCTAAGAGTGAGAATTTGACCATTCCCTGCTTTGACTTTTACGCCCACGGCGTTATTGTTCTCATCAAATTTAATTTCTGTCGCTAAAGTGTTCTTAAGAATGCACAGGTTTTTACGATGTTTAATTGGCGATAAATAGGAATATGCAGTGCTCTGACGCACACCATTAGCTATAGTAAAAAGTTGAGTTGTAAATCCCAGGTGTTGCTCTCCATTTATGTCTATTAAAACATCATGACCCAACTCATTCGCAGCTTCTAAGAACTTAATTGTTTCATTATGAAACTCTCTCGTAATACCTAAATATCCACTGGTGCCATGATAAATTCTATACGGTGAATATAATACGTTTAAATCTTCCAACCTTTCACTTTTGATGAAATACGGTAAAACACCCTTCCAACTCCATGTACGATCGTTTGCGGCCGCTGCCCAAGTCTCATAGTCGTATGGGCTTCCCCGGACGTAAAACATGTAATTAATACTACTGCTTCCCCCAAGCACGTAACCACTTGTCAAGTTGGCAACACGATTTCTGTGAGATTGCTGGGTTGTTTGATCATTTTCTGAAGTGTAGTTTTTGTCGACACGGCTTCTTGACATTAAAGTGAACCAACCTGGAAGCTGTTCGAATTTCAAATAAGACAATTATACTATATTATCAATTATGATTGCTAAATGTTCAATAACTTACCATTGATTCTAGGGGTGGATCTCCACCTGCTTCTATTAGGGCCACCCTTACACGTTTATTTTCAGTGAGTCTGTTAGCTAGCACACTTCCAGCAGTTCCTCCGCCAATTATGATGAAATCGAAAAATTCGCCATCTGAAATAATAATACTATGTACCAGAAACAACATATAACAGGCAAAACCTATGCCGCCGTGCGCTATCGCTAGTTTATGTATTTACATATATGTATAATAGGTAAATAAAGCTAATATAAGATTTATCTCATGCTAGAAAAGCTTCCGAGATCTTTCGTTTGTCGGCTTTCATGATCCAGAGACGATAGATGACTCTCTCAAGCTCTAGATTCCTAGGATTGCGCTGCCTCTACATGACGGTCGTTATAAAACAGTGAATTACGTTACTATAATGTTGTATATATGTCCTAGTCATCAATCAGAACACTATTTATGATTCCCGGACAATATGAACAATGACACGTCAAATTGTGCTATATAATTATTACTGTTTGAACTTTTAAAAGCCCGGTCAAATTAATTATTTCAATGAATTTATCACATTGCCTACTCATCATCATCATTACAGCCCTTCACAAGTCCACTGCTGAACATAGGCCTCCCCCAAGGAATGCCACAAAGCACGATCGTGCCACCTGCATCCATCGACTTCCTGCATGTCTTACCAGGTCGTCACTGTATCTAGTGGGGGTATCGCCCTACAGTACGTCCACCGGTACGAGACTGCCACTCAAGAACCTTTTTCCTCATCGGTTGTCGGTCCTTCGAGCTATATAGGCGGCATATTGTCACGTCAGCTTACTAATCTGTTGGGCTATGTCGGTCACACTAGTTCTACTGCGGATATCCTCATTTCTAAGTTTATCACACAGATAAACCCCGAGCATAGCCCTCACAATAGCTCGCTAAGCGACCTTGATCGTCCTTGTACAGCCAGCAATGAAGGACCACGTCTCAGATCCATAATTCATCACTGGCAACACGCACTGGTTGTACAATCTAGTTCTCAGGTTTTGAGGTATACCTGACGAGAAGATGTGTCGTAATTTCCCGAACGCTGCGCAACCGAGTTGAATCCATCGATTGACCTCTCGGTCGAAGTTGGACTTACCTAATCGGACTATTTGCCCCAGGTAAACTTACTCGTCAACAACTTCGAGCTTAGTGCTCCTTACTACTATCGGCATAGGTGTGACATGGACATCAAACATGGTCTTTGTTTTGTCCATGTTCATCTTAAGACCTACCGTTGGGAGACACTATTGAGGTCATTGAGCATAGTGCTTAGGTCCTTCAGCGATTCTGCCATAAAGACTATATCGTCAGAAAATCGAAGGCAAGTAATGTATTCACCATTGATATTAATACTGTATCCTTTCCAGTCCAGTAGCTTCAAAACGTCTTCCAATGCAGCGTTGAAGAGTTTCAGGAATATAGCGTCATCCTATCTTACACCTTTCTGCAGTTGGCTAGGTTTCGTACTCTGTTTCTGTACTCAGATAGCTATTGTAGTCTTACTGTACAAACACTTCGGCACTTCGATATACCGACAGTTAACTTGACACCGCTGGAGGAACTGTAGCATCACCCAAATGTCTACGGAGTCATAGTCCACATACACCACGCAAAGTGGCAGATTGTACTCTTCGGTCTTCTGTAAAATCTGCAGCAAGGTATGTATTTGGTCTTTTTTTTTGCGGATGGAAAATCATCTAATGACGCCTTTCGCTCTGGGTGGAGCGCAAGGGAGTGTCAGACTTTTACTGACTAAAAACTATCCGTGTTCCTTCAGTGCCCTTACGTTCCGGAGCCGCGATATCTCTTTCGAATAGCCCGCAGCCCCGGCAGACGTCGGCCCTTGCGCGCGTGGAACAAAACGCGCCGTCGACACGGCCTGTCGTCGTTAGACGGACGGACGGCGAGCTACCCATTGCTCGCCGTCCACAGGCCCGCGCCTACGATGGCCGGGGGTCACGACGTAGCCCCCCGACGCCCGGGGCGTCTCCCGCGGCGGCCGGGGAGGAAAGCTGCTGCTCTCTCCTTCTCCCGCTCCGCCACCTCCTTCGCTAGCATCACTGCTTCGCAGAAGGTGGTGACGGTATCCCATTCCGTCTCGCTCCGGACCATGGCTTCGACCAGGGCCGGACGCGAGAGGTCGCCGCCGCCTATCGCCGCTACGAGGACACAGCGGTGCTCCGCCCAAGCAGGGCACACCTCCACGGTGTGTTCCACCGTGTCCTCCGGTCCATCCTCACAGTGGGAGCACCCGGGCGTTTCCTCCCGCCCGATTCGGTGCAGGAATCTCCCGAACACACCGTTCCGTGAGGACCTGCGTCAGGCGGAAGGTGAGGATGCCGAGGCGTCTCTCAAGCCACTCCTCTAAGAGGAGTCTTATCGCCGCTATAGTGGCGTGCCCAGCACGGGGTTGCGACAGTCGCTTTCTCCATGTCGCCATGAGATCGTGCCGGAAGTCTGTCCGCTGCGCGACAACTCGAAGCGGCAGCGGGGTTTCCCCCCGGCATAGTGCCTCCGTGCGCCATTCGTGCAGGCGCGCGAGGACTATCGCCTCCAGATCCCATGGCGGCAATCCGGCAAGGAGGCTCGCCGCCTCGCGAGAGATCGTGTGGTAGCTGCGAACCATTTTCACGGCAACCACCCTTTGGGGCGCGTTCAGGTGGTGGACGGCAAGCCGCGCCAAACCACGCGCCCACACCGGGGCCTCGTAAAGGGCCATGGACCGCACGATCCCCGTGTAGAGCCTCCGGCAGGAGGCGTTTGGCCCATCGGCAGACCGCCTGAAGGCAGCCCCGGTCCGTTCCAGTTTGGGAGCCAAACGTCGGAAGTGCTCAACGAAGTTCCATCGGCTGTCAAGGACGAGTCCTAGGTTCTTCAGCGTCGACTCGACGCCAATGGATACCCCTCCTACCATCACTGAGGATCCCGGTGGTGGCCTGTTCCGAGGACCATGGAAGTGCATGGCCTCGGACTTGTGCAGAGCCACCTCGAGACCCAGTTGCCGAATCCTCTCAACGACTATCGCAACCCCGCGTGTCATAGTTTCCGCCGCCGCCTCGTACGACCCCCCTTGTGCCAGTACCAGGGTGTCGTCAGCGTAGCAAACTACGCTGACGCCGGTAGGGAGGTCGGCGCGCAGCACCCAGTCGTAACCGATGTTCCACAGAGGTGGCCCCAGAACCGAACCCTGTGGGACACCGCACGACATCTCTCGCCGGTTCCACTCACCGTTGCGACCGGGGTAGATGACGGCCCTGTCCGTTAAATAGTCCCCGACTATACGACGGAGATAGGTCGGCACCCGGTGATACCGGAGTGCCTCCCTAATGCAGCTCCAGGGCATGGAGTTGAAGGCGTTGGCGACGTCGAGAGACACCGCCAAGACAACCCCCCCTCTGGCCACTGCATCCTCCGTCGTGAGGGCTCTCACGCGTATGATGGCGTCCACCGTGGAGCGCAAGAGGCCGGCCCGGCCCCGTCCCCGCAAGGTGCTCGGCGAGGCGGTTTGCAATGACTCTTTCAAAGAGCTTGCCCACCTCGTCGAGCAGCACCACGGCCCGGTATGCGGACGGAGAGTCCGCAGGGCACCCCGGCTTACGAATGAGGACCAGCTTCCCCGTCTTCCAACAAAGCGGGAATCGGCCTCTCTCCAAGCAAGCACTTAGGAGCCCCTCCAGTCGGAGCCCGAGAGCCTCCGAGGCCAGGACCCAGGCTTTGCCAGGCAAGCCATCGGGTCCTGGGGCGTTATTCCTGGCCTTGAGGCTACGTACCGCCACTCTCAGGTCTACCCCGGTCCCTTCCGTTAGTTGTTGGGAGCACTATGCTCGAAGTTGTTGACGAGTACGTTTACCTGGGACAAATAGTCCGACTAGGTAAGTCCAACTTCGACCGAGAGGTCAATCGACGGATTCAACTCGGCTGGGCAGCGTTCGGGAAATTACGACGCATCTTCTCGTCAGGTATACCTCAATCTCTGAAAACTAAAGTGTACAACCAGTGCGTGTTGCCATTGATGACTTACGGATCAGAAACGTGGTCCTTCACTGCTGGCCATATGAGGACGCTAAAGGTTGCTCAGCGAGCTATGGAGAGGGCTATGCTTGGAGTTTCTCTGCGTGATAGGCTCAGAAATGAGGATATCCGCAGTAAAAATAGAGTAGCCAACATAGTCAAACGGATTAGTAAGCTAAAATGGCAATGGGCCGGCCATATAGCTCGAAGAACCGATAACCGATGGGGTAGAAAGGTTCTCGAGTGGCAGCCTCGTACCGGTAGGCGTAGTGTAGGGCGACCCCCAGTAGATGGAGTGACGACCTGGTAAGACATGCAGGAAGTCGATGGATGCAGGTGGCTCAGGACCGTGCTTTGTGGCATTACTTGGGGGAGGCCTATGTTCAGCAGTGGCCTTGTGAAGGGCTGTAATGATGATGATGATGATGTAAGGCTAGGGCATGTCAGGGATCGAAAACATCATGTAACAATTACGCCGAAAGAGTCAGAGTCACTTTTGACTAACATGAAGCGGATTAAGTCTCCGGGTCATGACGGTCTTAGCATAGAGCATCTGTTATATGCGGGCCAGCATATCTGTGAGTTGTTAGCGCATTTTTTCAATCTCTGTGTCAGACATTGTTATTTACCTGAGGAAGTTATTCGTACGGTGGTTGATCCTATTATGAAAAATAAAACCGGGGATATCTCGAGCTTGGTGAACCATAGGCCTAATTCTTTGGCCACTATAGTGGCCAAGGTATTTGAACGAGTATTACAGTTATACTTAAATTCCATAAATTACGATGATGGGCAGTTTGGTTTTCGTCCGAATGTATCAACAGATATGGCTATATTTTCTCTAAAGCAAGTTATAGGTTATTATAAACAGCGGAATACTACTGTATACGCTTGTTTTCTTGATTTAAGTCGTGCCTTTGATACAATTAGTCATGTAATACTGTGGAAAAAGCTCCGTGACACTAGCAAAGGTGTCCCGGATGAGGTTGTTGATCTCCTAGCGTTCTGGTACGGTAATCGGACCAACAACGTTAGGTGGGGTGGTGAAATATCGGATTGCTATAAGCTTTCTTGTGGCGACAGGGGGATGTTACCCCACCTGATCTTTTCAATACTTATATGAATGATTTAATCGTGGAGCTGAGCAGATCACCGGTAGGTCTCAGACTGGACGACAGATATGTTAACAGCCTGATCTATGCTGACGATATGGTGCTGCTCAGTCCCTTGATTAAAGACTTGAAAAAATTAATTAAAATCTGTGAAAGATACGCAGAAGAACATAATTTGACTTACAACTCCAAAAAGATAGAAATAATGATTTTCAGATCAGGGAAGTTACCTGAGAGCGTGCCCGAGATTCGTCTTTATGGAAAATTTATTAAGATAGTAGACAAGTTCAAGTATCTTGGCCATATTGTTACTTCAGACTTAAAAGATGACACGGATGTGGAACATCTACGTAGATCTCTGTGTGTAGTAGGCAATATGATTGCGCGAAAATTCTGCAAGGCGTCGACGGACGTGAAAATTACACTGTTTAGATCTGACAGACTGCAATGTACAAATGCTGGGTGAAAGTTGCTGAGTGACGATAGACTTTTGAAATATTGCAACATGTTTATTCTTGCTATACTATATATATGTATGCTATATTATATTTTCTTGTAAATATGGATCTTTGTGTCTGCAACAAAGGATTATTACTATTATTATTATTTTTGGGATACCTACATAATTTTCTCATCTGGTTAATAAATATACATAAATATCTATAAAATAATATAAATACAAAAAATACATTATTATTATTATTATTATCATAAACGTAGCAACACATAGATTAAAATAAAAACTGTAACTCTAGCAGCGCAAGCAATTTGAGACACCTCTGTAGCAAAGTACGTATTTGGAAACGTTTGCGATTACATCGAACTATGATCACACGGTGTGATTCACACCTAATTATAAGATAACTTGTACAATATTTTAAAATAAAATAAGGTCCTAAAGTAAAATATTCTAACCATTTATAATGTAATGCTGGGGGTACAAGTATGAAGTCACCTGCAACATCGACAATACTTGTAAAGCGCCTTGCATCTGTGTCACCTCTGCTAACTTTGCTATTGCGTCCATTGCGTTTGCCTGTGAAGTAGATTAAGGGAACAACGAATGATTTAATAAAAACATTATATTTTTACCGTGTAGTGACGGTGTAAGAATATCTACTACACCATATCATCCCGTGGGTGTCGCAATAGGCGACACAGGGAAAGAAAACAGGAGATGGTCAGCGCGGTCTTCCTAATACGGATAAATATAAAAACTGCGGTGGCCAACACACTTGCCAAGCGTAGCAATCATAGTAATTACCATAGAATACTTTAATACACAATAGAATGGCTGTCAACCTTACTTTGTAGGAGGATTGGCGTCACCGGGAACACACATTAGTGTTGCCCAAATTCAAGAACAAGACGAGACTTAGCCAGTCTTGGTTTTGGTCTTGCGCCAATACACCTGGTCTTGGTATTGCGCTCTCAGTCTTGTTCTTGGTCTTGGTCTTGCAGCAAGAGTCTCGCAAGTCTCGCAATTACCTATTAATCTATTGTTATTTATTAAACGTTACTTTAGATCTTAGAACAAATTAACAGAGTAGGCACATTTTGAGCTTGAATTAACATAGCCATAGAAAGACCACACACCAAATTAATAAATGTCTAAACATTTAATGAGAAATTCGAAAAATCAACTAATACCCGGTGGGGTTTGAACCCACGACCTAAGCGATCCGTGCCGATGCTCTAACCAACTGAGCTGTCTACCAAGTCTCACGGCCACGGGAGTTAGTCTGTTTCTTAATAAACGTTTACATTTAATAAGCTTACATGTGCTAAAACTTAGTCAAAACATATAAAAAACAAATTAATGACATTAACTTGCCTGTATTATAAAGAACATTATCTGTCTAGAAAGAGATTGATAGACCCTTATATGAAATGGAATAAAAGAGTTATACAATTTACCATTTATTTAAATAAAAAAATAAAATACAATACAAATTAAATTACATAACAGTACACAACAGCTTTGACATTACTGTTACTTTATATTAATTCTTTTGACCAAGAATTAATACAGAGTAACCATCTGGCTGACTCATCACTTAACCTATTCCTATGTTTTTTAATTACTAGTGATGCTTTAGAAAATAATCTCTCAGCAGATACTGAAGTTGCAGGTATTGAAAGAAAATCACGGGCCATCTTCGGTAAAGTCGGATATTCTGTCTCATGCGTCCTCCACCACTCTAAAATGCCTTCCGAACTGGCGGCTCTGGGTTTACTTAGGTACTCCTCCAACTCGTCTATAACTAAGCCTTGATGAAAAGATCCAGATCCAGATGACGTCGAGGGACATGCATACAATTTCTCAAAGTCTATTACGTCTTCATCTTCATCATATTCACATACTTTCTTTTCATTTCTTGGTGATTCTAGAGATGTATTCACTGAGTGTAGACTTTTATATTCTTTATAAAGTTGTAAGTTTGCGCAGGCTTTCTGTTTTAATTTGTTTCCCCCATAATGTCATGTCAAAAGTTTGAGTCTTATGCCTTGGGTCTAAAATTAAAAAGGTACAACAAATCCAGTTGCCCTTTTTATACTAGGTGGATTGAAAAGTACTCGGCCTTTAACACAGATCCATTCAATTCTAAAAATCAAATCTACCCAAATTATTTAGTTCAGTTCAGACTAGTTCATTGTGTGAAGTTCGAAACGTGTGCGATAATTAGTTGTGATTTTATAAATTTATTAACAAAGTAATCGGACATAATTTCCGCGAATGGAGCAAATCGAGCAGCGTGCCGTCATTAAGTACCTCCATAAGAAGGGGCTATCATCAAAAGCCATCCATGATGACACGGTCAGTACATTAGGCGATTGTGCTCTGTCATATTCATCCGTCAAAAAATGGATAGCAGAATTCAAGCGTGGTAGAGAGAGTGTGAAAGATGAACCCCGCTCTGGAAGGCCTCCGACGTCAACTACTGACGAAAATATTAAAAAAGTACTTGATTTAATAATGGGAGACCGCAGATTAAAAATTAGAGAGATAGCCGAGATTATAGGCATCTCTTATGAACGAACTCAAAACATCATTGTCAACGAGTTGGGTTTCCACAAGGTGTCTGCGAGGTGGGTTCCGCGACTGCTTTCAGTTGAACAAAAAAGGACGCGATTGACTATGTCACGCGACTGTTTGGAGTTATTTGAAGCCGATGCAGATGATTTTTTGAATCGTTTTGTTACTATGGACGAAACATGGGTTCATTACTGTACACCGGAAACAAAACAACAATCAAAACAGTGGAGAAGACCTGGTTCACCACCCCTAAAAAAGGCTAAGTCGATTTTGTCGGCAAATAAGGTGATGGCTTCAGTATTCTGGGACTCGAAAGGTGTGATTATGATTGATTATCTTGAAAGGGGTCAGACTATAAACTCTGATTACTACTGCACCTTACTACGTCGTTTACGAGAGGAAATAAAAGAAAAACGTCGAGGAATGCTCAGAAGAAAAGTCCTGTTTCATCAAGATAACGCCCGTGTTCACACGTCAGTACAGTCAATGGCTGAAATTCACAACTGTGGCTTTGAACTGTTACCGCATCCGTCGTATTCACCTGATCTGGCACCATCAGACTTCTTTCTGTTCCCTAACCTAAAAAATCACTTGGGAGGTCAAAGATTTTCGACAAACGACGAGGTCAAAGCAGCTGTAGACGCATATTTTGACTCTAAGGAAGAATCATTTTTTTCAACGGTCTAAATGCTTGGAAGGGGAGGTGTCAAAAGTGTATTGAACTTGATGGTGATTATGTAGAAAAATAAAAATATTACTGATTTAGTATGTATTTATTTTCTTGGTTAGGCCGAGTACTTTTCAATCCACCCTCGTAATGTTTAAGCATTTTGTCTCGAGCTGCTTGAAAACCCAGAATGAGCCTTTCATCCACTTCGGATCGATTAGGTTTCTCATCTAATTGTTTTACCATGGATTCAATTTTATCGAGCAAGAGATTGAATGATACAATGGCTAGCGGTAACGTAACATATTTTTCTCCACCAAGTTTCGTTGATAGAAATTTAAAGTTTATTAGAAACTTATGTATTTTTTCGAGTATTTGCCATTCAATATCTGTGATTTGAAAATCATTCAATTCGGTGACAGAAGTGCACAATATGTTAATGCCAGTTCTCACTTTTAAACCAAATCCAATCATATCATGTGTGGAATTCCATCTCGTTGGACAGTCGAGTATGGGGTTTAGATTTGATGGCACGCCAGCTGGTTCACAAGCAGACTGAAACTTCCTCTTCAATATCTCACTTCTTTTTATTTTACTGGAAATACTGCGTAATTTTGTTATAGCTGTACGTGAGTCAGCAATATTTGGCGCATATTCTTCATCTTCCTCAGTTTCGTCTTCATTATCTTCATACTGCTGTTCTTGTCCCTTATTGTCAGTTTCACTGTGTAATGCTAAGGTCTTTAATAAATCTTGTACACCAAGGTTCAAAATGTGAGCAAAGCGCCGGAAATGTTGATTGTCTGAATCAAAGTGTGGCAGCTGTTTGACCAATTCATACATAAATTTGGTATTTGCAGTTGCGTTGTCGACCGTGATACCCTGTATTTTATCAATTATGTCATATTCCAAAAAACATTCGTGGAAAATCGTTGCAATATCTTCCCCAGTATATCGACCGCGTGATGGTATAAAATCAAGGACTACAGATCGATACTTCCATTCGTTGTCTATGTAATGAATAGTGACCCCGTAGTAACTCCTACCAGCAATTGACGTCCATCCATCAATTGTAAATGACATTTTAGATAAAAATTGTTGTAGTCGTTTCTTAAGATTCAATTGAAGCTCTTCAAACCGTCCTTTGACCTTCCTTCTTAGTGTGGACCTTTTAGGAAACACCATATTTGGGCAAATTGATCGAAAATATACTTGTGTAGCTTCGTCATCGACAAATAAAGGGAAGATATTTTTAACCATCCAATCAACTGTAGCTGTCGTGATGTTGACACTGCTATTTTCAGACTGAAATAAAACAGTAATGATTTCTTAAATTTACGCGAACACTAGTCACACACACACGTCGGGAATAAAAAATAAGTAAAATCAGTTAAATAAACGCGATAGAATCAGTAAATTTAGTTTTATTAAAACAGTAAATCATGTGTCTCGCCGATTATAAAAACAAATGAAAATATGACTGAATTATAAATACATATTTAACACTATAATATATAAAAGTAAAATAAAGTTACAGCTTATATACGTCCCACAGCTGGGCACAGGCCTCCTCTCATTTCTGAGAGGATTTTAGGGCAAGGAATTGTCCGCCGCGCTGCCCCAATGCGTGTTGGCGAACTTCACATGTCTTCGAAATATTTTTTTCTTGTTTCTCAGACATGCAGGTTTCCTCGCGATGTTTTACTTTACCGACGAGCACGTGGTAAATCAGCACTTAAAATTGCAATTAACAATTTCATTGGTGCCGGCGGGAATCGAACCCGGTTTGCTCGCGTATTGTGAAATTTACAGCGAGCGCTAACCATCTGAGCGGATTTTATATATATATATATATATATATATATATATATATATATATATATATATATATATATATATATATATGGACCGCATGTGTACTTTGAATTTAACGGTAAGTGTTTATCCCCCAAGTTACCTCGGGTCATCTTTCCATAGAGCTATATTTATTTTTTCTGCTCCTTCATTAGCCCATAAAAGGCCATGGCTGAACAGAAGCCTCTCCTTTAGACTGAGATCAATTAAGATACTAGCGAAAAAAAGCAAAGGGTCTACGGTTCTTTACACTCACCATACAAAACACGGCAGCTTCCTTCCGCGGTCGAGCCGATCCATTCGTGCTACAACTATACGACTAAACGTAAACGTTAACGTAAAGGCGGAGTAAGATTTAAATTTGGTATGGGCAAGATAAATAAATTTTGCGGAGCCTCTGGCGACAATCACTAATAGAAACTTATTGAAAATATTTTTAATAAATTATTTGGAAGTATTATTAAATTGTAATAAATTGATTGAATATATTTTCAATGAATTGTATTCGCCGTCGTCTATTTTTTATTTAAATGGAAATATTTTCAGTTATTTGAGTTTGGTTTTCCATTACAAACCAAGCGCAGTCTTGAACTCCCGAATAGATCAACATCCTGCATGTTCTACGAGGGCGGCACTGAAAATTTCGGGAATCAAGGAAGTGACACAACATTACTATTTAAAAATGTATTTATTGCTTTTCGAAGTATTATCCGTAAAACTTGACACATTTTTCCATACGATGAAGCAACCATTCCATTCGGAAGTTGGAGTCTCCAAAATGGCCGTTTTGTAGGCGTCCACAGCTTCTTCAGGTGATGAAATTCTCTGTCCACGCAATTCATTCTTTATTTTAGGAAAAGTATAGAAATCATTAGGGCTTATGTCGAGGCTGTACGGCGGATGGTCTAATAATTTATTGTTTTCTTGCTCTAAAAACTCTTTTGTTCTGTGTGCGGTGTGAGAACTCGCATAGTCGAAGTTAGACTTACCTAGTGGATTAATTCCTGAGTTCTCGTGAATAAAACACCGAAAACTGTGCGATTAAAACTGATTACTACATGATAGCGCTCATATTAAAATCAATAATAATTTAAATAAAGACAAAAAAATTAACTTACAAAGTATACCTTTTCACCTGGTTTCCCGTGAAAATATAAAAGATATTTGTTGTTGGAAAAAAATTTATTTTACCGACTTATTTTAAATTAAACGCGATAAAGTCCGGAAAATGTACGAACACCATTGTAAAGTTACAGCCTATAAATGTCCCACGGCTGGGCACAGGCCAGTCTCATTTCTGAGAGGATTCTAGGGCAGGGAAATATTCGCCGCACTGCTCCAATGCGTGTTGACGAACTTCACATGACTTCGAAATATATTTTTTTTTATATCTCAGACATGCAGGTTTCCTCACAATGTTTTCCTTTACCGCCGAACAAGTGGTAAATGGGTGCTTAAAATTGCAACTGACAATTCCATTCGTGAAGGCGAAAATCGAACATAGGGCCCACAAAATACAGTGTTGAGCCACCTACATCCATCGACTTTCTGCATGTCACACCAGGTCATCACTCCATCTAGTGGTGGGCTGCCCTACAGTTTACGTACCGGTACGAGGTTTCCCCTCGGGAACCTTTCTTCCGCATCGGTTGTCAGTTCTTCGAGCTATATGGGCGTCCCATTGTCACTTCATCTTACTAAATTGTTGGGCTATGTCGGTTACTATAACTCTACTGCGGATGCCCTTAATTCCAACTTTATAGCGCAGAGAAACCCCAAGCACAGCCCTCTCCATAGCTCGCTGAGCAATCTTAAGCTTCCTTTTTATTAAGAGTTAAGGTTTCGCTCACCCTGAATAAGCGGAGCTGTTTAATTCGACATTATTCATTTTTGTCGCCCACGACGTGCGTATTCTCATCTGCTTTGCGAACCACAAAGATTTTAGATGAATTGCAGCAAAGCACAAACAAATTCGACCAATTGTTTATTGAGTAAAACAAAGTAACCACTTTATAGTAGATTTCTCTTCAACGCATCAACCAATTTTGATGCGGTTTGCAGCAATCAACGGTTTCAAACATAAAGTTTAAAATCTGATTTGATTTTGAAATTGATCGTTACATCTGTTCAAAAGTTATTTCAAAAAACTGTTTTGTAATATTTTAATTTTGATATTTCTCAAAATCTACCATTCCGAATCGGTTCAATGGTATAGAAAATCTAAGTTTGGTGTATCCTTTTCGAAAGCTGCCAAGTTCGTTCAAATCCGCCTAGCCAATTAAAAGTTATGAAGGGGTTATATACATTCATACATACACACACACACACACACACGCACGCACACACGCGCACGCGCGCACGCATGCCAGCACGCATTACGCACACACGCACGCACACACACACATACATATATAGATATTTCACTATATATGTATGTGTGTGTGTGTGTGTGTGTGTGTGTGTGTGTAAATATAGTGTGGAAATAGACAGAACGGCTTCCTAGGACCTCAAAACGTTGAAATCTGATGCATCGACCGACACGAGCCAAGCAGTCAGAGGCAGGGGTCCACAGTCCCCCACTCGAACAGCGGTTAGATAGCTCAAAAACTGCCAAAGGGCGACATAATGATTGATAAAATACCAAATCATAGACCATCATCATCCTCATATTCAATGCCTTTCCCTTTTTAATCAGCATATCATTATGTATTTTAAATGAAGCTGAAGGTGCCGCATAGGCTAACAGCGCTAACATCACAGAATAACGATAAAGTTAAGAGATCTTATGAGAACTCTATTTTCGAAAACTGGGGTGAAACCAATAAAATATATAAATAATTTAGTATATTTTTTGGGATTTTGTTATAAAAGCATCAAGATAAGCATTTTGTTATAAAAAATAACAGACTCGATGGAGTTGAATAACTGATACTAGTACCTTGTGTCTGTGACTAGCTAATTTTAGTCTTATATCTGTATTACCAACTCTTAGTAAACCTTTTGAAAAAACAATACTGCATTAATTGTTAATTTTTTAATTCAAATAAATTACTCCATAAAAACAATTTGGTTTTACTTTTACTCTCGAGGACTGAAGCAGGTGTTGAGCTTATGAAATATATTTTCAATACCTGGGAGAATTCACAAGATACCTTAGGAATTTTTTTATCTTTTCAAGACTTTCGATTGTGTTCATCATGAGATATTAATCAGGAAACTACTACATCACGGTATCAAAAATATTGCGCTTAGACTTATTACTTCATATTTAAATAACAGAACTCAAAATGTCTTTATCAATGCTAAAGGTTCTTCCTGATTGTTAATATCAATGGGCGTTCCTCAGGGCGCGATTCTTGGCAAATTTCTGTTCTTTATCAATATTAATGACTTACCTTATCTTGTAGGGAACAATCACGATTTAGTATTATTTGCTGATGATACCTTTTTAATTTTTCAAACTCAAACGACAGTCAGTAAATTTTGACAATGTTAATAATGCTCTATCGAAATTAATACATTTATGGAGTGTTGGTGTAGTTGTAGTGGTATTTAGGTATGATACCTGCTGGTGAATTCCGTTGCCGGAATAAAAAACTAGGTCACGACTTAACAGTTTTTCACACCACAAAAAAGTCTCATATAAAGAAGTAGAAGGCCATAGATACGGTAACAATATACATAAGATGAAAGCAGAAAGTATAGTATAGAATTACGAGCATAAAATAAGAAGTTAATACTTAAATAATTTACGTTAATTGCAAAGCTAAAGTTCGTCGTAGACGCAAGCGGCACAAGTATCGCGTCAGACGGCTAGATTACGTCTGGTTGGTCGATATTTGAAAAGCGGCCCATGAAAATTCCGTGAAATAGGCGCAGTAAGGTACACGGTGTTAATAACTATTAGAAGTCTCACCAATGTTGAGACAGCAAGATTAGTTTATTTCATTTACTTTCATAGCGTAATGTCTTATGGAATCTTGTTATGGGGTAATGCAACTGACATTGAAGTCATATTTATTTTTCCCAAAAGAGGGCAGTACGGGCGATTTATAACTTAAATTGTAAAGAGTCCCTCAGAGAAAATTTTAAAGGAATAAACATATTAACTTTGGCATCGCAATATATTTATGAAAATCTAATGTATGTACATAAAACATAAATAGCTTTTATAAGAGAAAATCCCAGAAAATGTACAAAATTTGTTATTAAACAAGTTTAAACGTTATATTAAATAAAAATTGTACAAAAAGGGTTATTATGATATCAAAGAATACATAAATGAATAACACCTGGGAATTGGGTGATCGCCACCATGCTGGTTCTAAAAAAATCATTTAAAAATTGTACCAAACAAAGTTATTGTAAAGTGAAATATGTTTTAAAAAAAGTCCCGCTAGATTTCTTGCTGATTCTTCCCAGGACAGAGATTTTTTTTTCGAACCAGTTGTAAATAAAAGAATGACTTTCAATAAATATTATGGTTTAATCTATATTGAATAAAAATCAATCATTTAATTTCATTTTAATCTGTTTTACAGCATATGTTGCAGAACTATGTATGCTTGCTAGTAGATAGATAGATAGATTACACTTTATTGCACGGCAAAAAATAACATAAATATTCACAATAAAAAGCATAAAAAGAAATGCTGAGAGCGATCTGTTCCAGACAACCTTTGGATGGATAAGATTGCAAGAAAACAATAAAAACATATGTGTGGTTTGGCGACAATTATAACATTATTTTTATTATAAACTATAAAATAGAAATAAAGATACATAATATAGAATGGTACATAAGTACATTGATAAGATAAGTACATACATACTTATTAATAGATATATACATATTGAAACTATTACATATAACATATATATGCCATACATATAAACAAATAGTGTAGCTAGATAAAGGTAGAATAATTATATACATATGAATTTGATAGAATCAAAGTTTAAAATAATAATTATGTACATGTTTCTTAAAAACTGTTAGGGACTGAGCGCGTCTTGCTGATAACAGCAAGTCATTCCACAATCGGACTGCTTGTATTGTGAATGGTCTGTCCAAAAATTTGGTAGTGTGCGCTGGCATTTTCAATATCAAATTTTCTGATGATCTCAAATGTCTCAAATGTGAGTTCTGGAGGAGTTCAAACCAATTTTTAAGTAAGTAGGATAGAAAGGGTTAAAAAGAATATTATAAAGAAGCGAGAAAATATGAGCATTCTGGCGAAGACACAAAATGGCAACCACTTGAGCCTGTGACGAAAATCTGACACATGGTCAGAGTATTTATTAGAGTTTAGGTCATGGTATTTACGCAAACCAAATATGAATTTTATACAAAAAATTTGAAGACGCTCAAGTTTATCAAGTTGCATTTCAGTGAGATCAAGATAGCTGACATCTACATAATCGAGGATTAGAAGCAGAAGAGTTTGTGCAAGCGCAATCTTAGTGGCAGTTGGTAAAAAGTTACGTAGTCTTCTCAAAAAATGAGCAGCTGCAAAAAGTTTACATCGTGTCGTACCTTACACACGGCGCCAACTTCCTGTAACTGAGGACCCCAAGATAACGTCTTATCAATGTATACACCCAAGTTTTTGATAGTGTCACTAGTCGTGATTATATCACCATCAAATGCAACTCATAAAATAAAAATGTTTTGAGAAATTATCCACTACCGTGTTGTGGGCGTGTATGAATATCCGTATCATCCCGTGGATGTCGTAAAAAGCGACTATACGAGGTGGAAAGTGTTATTTTTAAATAACCCTGACCATAGTTCCAATTACAAAAAATTCACAGTGAAAAATTGTGAAAACTCGTGAGTTTGTCACGTTCTATAACTACTTGGAACATTAGGACTACTTATAACGTGACTTTAAATATGTATTTTAGATTTAGTATTAGGTTTTATTTCAGTAATCGATTTTTTATTACCTTCTTTATCTAAGCTACGAACGTGACTATGTTATAAATACCATTCTAATTATTATTTTTTAAATAAACGAATTTCACCTGACCTAGCCGATCACTGTGAAATCGTAATTGTGGGAGAGATTTTATTAGTGTATTAATAATTTATTATTAATTCAATAGATAAGAAATTGTTTGAAATTTCACATCCATACTGCATAAACATGCAACTATCGATTGCAAGTTCTATGAGAATAATAATCGAATAGATTCATTACCGGTTGTACACCACACCATCCCTACAGTGAGCTGTCAAATTTATCAAGCTAAATTTGACAGAGCTGCGTTGGAATTAAGAAGGAAGATTTACAGTAATTTACCATCAGGTGTCTGTTAACTCGTTTGTTGTTCTAATATTAGATATTAAAAAAACTACCACTAATAAGAAACGAAGAACATATTTATTCATTGCTGCAATTTACTTTTACAAAACATTAATTCAACAAACGAAATCAAACACATAGTTAAATATTAAAACAATATGGATTGCAGCAACAAAATACGTAGAAGAGCCATGCTGTAATTATATTAGTAGTATAGTTGTAGCACGAATGGGTCGGCTCGACCGGGGAAGAACCACGCTCTCACAGGATACCAGCGTAAAATAGTAGCTTAATGCTGCTGCGTTTCGTGTGATGAGTGTAGAGAACTGGAGACCCTTTTTACTGGAAACGAGGCATTCCATCTTAGTCCTCACGGGTGAGAACACATTTGCGTTTTGATTCGTAATCGAGGATAGATGTAGATGTCTATGGGCTACAGCAACCACTTACTATCGTGTGGACTGTGTGCTTGTTTGTCACCCTATCCTATAAAAAAACAAAAAGGTCACCAATTCAACATAACGCTACAGCAACAGAGTTAGTTTGTAGATAGTTAGATAACTGTTGGAGCCTGTATGTACGTCGACTCGCGAGCAATCGCTATTACATTTATTAATATAATTTTGTCGATCATACAAATAATTGCTACGTGCGGGATTCGAACACGCGGCCCTTAGCGCTACAATTCATTTTCATTCATTCATTGCGCCATGGCGCAGTTAGTGGACAGATGCCAAAAATATTCTTTAGATAATTATGAAAATCACAAACTGGGGTCAAAGCTGGGCAAACAAAGTTTTAAAAAGTCCTACCGTAATTTTAATTTACATTTAACGGTATTAAAATTTAGAAACATTTTAAATGATATCTATAAAATTACGAGTATAATCTGCAGTATGTTAACAAGGCGTTTGTATACAATTTACATTCAGGAGAACTTGAATTTGAAATAATATTAAGATAATAAAGCAATCTTTATCATTTTTAGAAAAAAATTGCTACCTTCTTCGTTTGTAATAGAGTTCACATTAGCATAACCTAACCTTACTTTCGAAAATCATGACCTGTGAAAATCAAGGCAGTCCGATAAAAAATTAAATTTCAATTCCCATTTTACATTTTTTATTAATTCTGATTTTGCTAATATTGTTAAATGTCGGACGATTAAAACTAGAAACTAGAAAAAACTACCGTAATCGTTACCCTTGGCACAGTGTTGTTTACTAAGTGCTATACTTCGAGGTATAATCGGATTTTATAATATTAATAATAATAATTTATTATTTTTAATTTTATAATATAGAAGGAGAAGGAGCTCCACGGGAGGTACTACAGGGCTCTACATGAGCCCTTCATAGATACAGTCGCCTCCCTCAACTGGCTACGTTTCGGTGACCTCTTCGGAGCTTGTCGCCATCCCGGTGAATCGCTTAGGCATGTCATCTCCGGTCGTTCGGCGCTTTCTCACTTGCACAGACACAACCTAATAGCTAGAATTCTTCACCAGGAGCTTGCTCTGAAATACGATCTCGTGGACCGGAAATTGCCGTACTATAAGTACTTGCCAGATCCGTTCTCGAAAATGACCGCGCCAGGCTCGACTGTATCCGGGCCATAATGACTGTTGGACCGGATACAGTGAAGGATATTTTTGGTCGATATTACCATTCCGTATGACGAGAACCTCGTGAAAGCCGAAAAAGATAAGCAATAAAAATATCTGGACCTGACTCACGAAGTGACCGATATGTGGGGTTGTCTGCCGACCGAAATTGTTCCTGTAGTCGTGTCTGCAAATGGATTAATCCCAGCCAGCCTCTCGGATCATCTGAGGCGGGTGGGGAATCCGTGACGGACCGCTTCGGGGTCAAATGCAGAAGGCAGTGCTCCTTGACCCGCATCGTCCGGCAGTTTCTTACCCTTTCCCTCTAACCCTCTGCCGTTTGGTCTCCCCTGCTGAGGGCTTCCATCTGGTTGGGCTTTTATTTATTTATGTGTGGCGGCGCTGTCGTCGCGCCGCAAGTGAAACACACTGAAGCCTAAAACGCTATCAAAATATCGCCGCCGCCACATATATATTATTTATTTATTTATGTTAGTATATTAAATATATTTTTATGTATATTTATCATTTCCTTTTATATATTTATCCAGCCCAACCAGATGTCAGATCCGTGCTCGAAAAATACTCTATCAATAACCCCCAATAATAATTTATTTCAGGTAGACAAATGGCATTGAATTTAATTTTTTTTTAGATGGTTATGCATTCATTTGCACAATTGATGTATTTTCCATCAATCAGAGAACAGATTCAGGATGATGTTAGAGAACCGTGGTAGATAGAGAGGCTAAGCGCACGCTGTAAAAACAGAACGCGAGCAAACCAGGTTTGATCTCCGCCGGCACCAATTAAATTGTTAATTGCTTTTTTTAGTACTGATTTACAGCGTGCTCGGAGGTGAAGGAAAACATCGCACGTCTGAGGAATAAGAAACCAAAACATTTCGAAGACATGTGAAGGTCGCCAACACGCATTGGGGCAGCTCAGCGGACACTTCTTTGCCCTAAAACCCTCTCTGAAATGAGGGGTAACCTTAACTATATGACTACAGACTGTAACTTTATAGTTTAATGTCATAATATATTCATTTATTTTGAACGTACCCTACCGTCTTTAAGAATTTTAATTTTCTATCCATCCAAAAGGTGAAAAGTGAAATCCTGGAAGAGATCGCATTTAGCTATAAGGACATTGTACAACAGGTTTAATACACTTTTTTTTCTTTTTTCTGTAAATTTTTATGGTATAGAATAAAATTAAGTTAGTGCATAATAATTATTATTAAATTTTATTCAACTGCCTTAACCGTTTAGGAACGGTGTAAGAACATCCACAACTCCATGTCATCCCATGGGTGTCAGCAGCGTCTTCCTGGTAATAACAAGAAAATTAAAAATGTCTATTGCTTAGCCACCTGCCGAACGCTGCAGCTATGGCAAGCCCCTGCCGTAGGGGGCAATCTATGGGGAGGCCTATGTTCAGCAGTGCACCTTGATGGGCAGTATTGAATGATTTCGAAATCAAATTAGAGTTTAATATCCTCCAGACCGCATTTCGATCTGGCCGGCCAGTCTCAGAGGAGACTAATCATCTGTGCAGGATAGGATTATAGTACCCAAGTGTACGCGCTTGTGCGTACACTTGGGTACTATAATCCTATCCTCAGGTGCACTCTCTATTCCCTCACTCTCATAGTCCGATGGGACGGCAACTGAAACGACCGGAGAGATTTCAGGCGCAGGACCTACGGCTTTTCATGCTTTTCGGGGCACGGGACTTAAACACCGCCAACTTCCCGACTCCTGGTTTCTATTGAGAATTTTTTGACAAAAATACCCAATAACTGATTTTGACCTGACCCGTGATTTGAACCGCCTCCTTCAGCAACCGCCTTTTACGTACCGTTATCACGTACGTACGTATTAACAAGCACATATATATTTACAATATGTACAACAAAAAAAAAGTTTAAAATGTGCTTACCTGCTTACGTTAATATTGCTTTTTACTTTTTAGACAAATATTAGCAAAATAACCACTGAGAAATTAACTCAAAGGATGCGATCCTCGACTACACTCAAATAGAGTAGAATTCACATTTTAAAACACGAACACACATTTAGATAACTAAGTAGTGAAGGTTGGAAACAGAAAAAAGATATAAGGTACGCGTTCACTGACCCGCGCCTGACGCATCGCATGCACGGCATGCAACGGATTTTAATTTGCTTTGTATGATTTCACATGGCGCTGCGTCGACTATCCTCGGCGCCCGCACGGAACGCCGATATTTATGAGCAAAAAATGCGTTGCGTGTCTGTGACGTCACACAAACCAGTTCGCTGCTGGCGTTGACTACTCCCGCATGTATTATTTTGTTGTGCTAGCCAGGCCTAGCGAGTTTTTTTTCTTTTGAGTGTTGAGTTTGGTAGAATAAGGATATAAAAATAACAATACTGTATTTGCCTATTCCTGAAAAAAACGCTGTGGTCTCTATATGACCACTGCCAATTGCACAAAAATAATGTGGTCTGTTTTTTACCAGTGTCTGGAAAGTCATCTGTACAGCTATTAAGGGTTAGACTACATCATAGTAAATTATTCAGTAATATAACAAAATAACGCTTAAACCTAGAAAAATGTTTGTTTTATATTATTGGGGATAATTATCGAAACAAGGTGCTATACAAAGCAGAACTTCAAATATTTTAGATATCATTTTGACATATTTGACATAATATTATATACATGATCTCTGTGGGGTTTGTCTTGTACTGCAGTATCTGAATCGTTTCCTGGTGCTATCGCATGGTGCCATCTTATCAAATGGGCAGAGGTCATGTGAGGACAACAAATTTTGACGGCATTTATCTCCGAAAATATTAACACTAAGATAAATTAAAAAATAATATAAATAAGTACACTTATACAATATTATAAAAAGATATAAATAATAATACCTCAGACGAAATAAAAACGAGTTTTTATTTCGTCTGAGAATAATACTATATAATTTTATTCATGAACCCACATTCTACGTTTAGTATTACGTTCTTCTTCGTCTTCCAACAAGCAACTATTTATAATAATATCTTCATCAATCTCCATGACCGAATACGTCCAGTCGCGACCTTCTACTTCACCTGTAAATACAAAATTTTACAAGTGGTACCTGGACGACACTTTCACAATTTTACTATCAGACAAAGGTCTGATAGTAAAATTGGACATTCTTAGACCTCTTTAACCACAGTAGAACCAGATTACCCTGGTTCTGACGTAGACCAACGGATCAGTAAGCTGGAGTGATAATGGGCCGGCCGTATTACAACACGAATAACGAAAACCGATGGAGAATAAAGCCTCGTACCGGAAAACGAAGTGTAAGTTGGCCCTCAGATGTAATGAAGACATGGCAAGAGATGCAGGAAGTCGATGGATCCAGGTAGCTCAGCGATGTGTTTTGTGACATTTCTTGGATGAGGATTTCTCAGCAGTGGACTTGTGAAGAGCTGTAATATAATGGATTGGGAATAAATTAAGGATAAATAGCATTCGAACTAACTTCGATCGAGATTTATCACAGTTTAGAGTTATATTCATTTGTCAAGATTAATACTAAGCCCCATCGTCGGTAAAATTTTAATTTATAGAAATAATACGTCCTATTACAATCCTCCAGTAATAAAGTGTCGCCTATACATATGACTTGATTAATAATAGTAAAAATATAGACATTTTTAATAACAAAGTAAACATTTTCAAAATAATCCGTATTAGATCTACCTTGTAAATAAAGCATTCAAGGCTTAAATTTTAAATTAAAATATAAAGGTAAATGAACATTATTTTAATAAAGATTTAATTTTTCTAAATTTTTCACGACATAAGTTTATAAGTATTTTACAAAGATATTTATTAAAGAATTTTACTAAGCTTCAACAAGTTATTCATAGTTCTAAATACCCCTTAGACTTGATTATTCTAACCGAAGTTGGCGTAACAGATATGATTGTTAACCTTTTTAATTTACCGGGTTATAATATGTACTACTGATTGCAATCGGCGGAACGGGGAAGCGGTATCATTGCTTATGTCAAAAACCATCTCAAGTTTACACTAACACCACATAAAAGTATCATGTTCGAAAACATAACGAGTATCTTAAAACTGACCCCGAACATAGATGTAGTTGTATGTGCAATTTATAAACCTCCATTGAAGTAATATGTACTTACGTACTAGAACAGCTATCACAAACAAAAAATGTGCGCTACTCTGTGTTCGCGCGGTTGGTATTTTTTTATCATAGAATAAACATAGGTAGAATGATCCGTAGGTAATAGTAGATTAATAACTGTTGTTAAATAGGTAAATTATATCGGGAACAATATTTAAATTCTGTCATTTATTTTGTATATTATATTTGCTTCTTTAATATAATATTACATAATATTATATCACAGTTACATTTTAGTGATATTTTTATCTGAATATTTTAAAAGGTATCTATGTCAAATATAAGAAAAACATACTAAATGTGTGTTTAACAAAACTTGTTACCATAACATTTAAATTACAAATATATTTATTTAATTTAGAATAAGAGTCGTTCATAAATACTGTGCACGCGAGAGTTAAAAATGGACGAATTTATTCCACTTTGACTTTGATGTGGAAACCTAAAAATAAAATAAAAGAATAATAAGCAGATTTAAACATGAAAAATTTAGCCTAATTATAATAACTTATATATGTTTCTACAAAAAAAAACGCGTATAATAATATATTCGTCCTATACTTAAGTACCCACAGAAATGTCCCATCTGAACATATTAATTTCATAATCTATATTTCATGACAGGAGATGGCGTCTTAGGAATAATTTTATTATTATTCTATAATACTGTTTTACTGATTAATTAACTGATGGAAAGTAATTCCTTGGTGTTTACTGACATTTCTTCAATTATTTGTGCAGTATTTAAGTACACACGACGCCATATTTTTATCAAGAGATTTTTTTTAAATCAACACAACACGTGACAACTCTACAAGCGCCTAGCGAGTGACTGATTAAAGTACGGTGTATGCACCGCAGTTGAGTGGAACATAGTAGCTGAATGCAGTGTCGCCTCTAGTACGTAGTACATAGCTCAATGTAAACCTCCAAAGAGAGACAAGGATTTGTTTGTAAAGGAGCTTGGCAGGTATATCTCAAACTACGACACTAATAAAAACCTCTTACTAATCGGCGATTCCAACATTGACCTAAAAACCATTTCATCTTACAGGGACACCTATTTGCAAACACTCAGCGAGCGCGGATTAATGTGCGGAATTTCAAACTATACTAGAATTGAAACAAAAAAAAATAAAGTCACTAAATCTTGCATTGATCACATATTTGCGAGGTTCCCCACATCAGATCCGTACTCGGCTGTGTTGAACGTTGCATTGGCTGACCATCGGGGCATAGTGTTTACGTGCCTTGACGACTCGCCACCTACACGACGCGTGTAGGAAGTAACACAAAAAACTACTTTTAATCATACCATTTTTAGTAATGCGGTAAGTATTACAGATTGAAAACAGACAAATAACATGAGTTCGTCAAATTATATACTTTCATTTATAAAAAAAAATCGTTCCTAACAGCTATAAAGACTGCGACTATTAGTAGGTCTGTTAAGTATTCTAAAAACCGTAGGAATCTGCCTATAGTCCCTTGGATCAATGGTAATGTTACCCGATTATGTGAAAAAGGGGATTACTTATTTCAGCTTTGGAAAAATAGCTCTTTTGATCCTAAAATAAGACTAGAATATAATAAAACTAGAAATAAACTCAATAAACTAATAGAATCAAAACGAAATACATACTATCTTAATGAAATACATAACAACTTTAAAGATACAAAAAAAAGTTTATAAAATCATTAACCAGATGTTAGGACGAGCAACATTATCCATCATCATCATCATCATCATCATTACAGCCCTTCACAAGTCCACTGCTGAACGTAGGCCTCCCCCACGCAATGCCACAAAGCACGGTCCTGAGCCACCTGCATCCATCGACTTCCTGCATGTCTTACCAGGTCGTCACTTCATCTAGTGGGGGGTCGCCCTACACTACGCCTACCGGTACGAGGCTGCCACTGGAGAACCTTTCTTCCCCATCGGTTATCGGTTCTTCGAGCTATATGGCCGGCCCATTGCCACTTCAGCTTACTAATCCGTTGGGCTATATCGGTCACTCTGGTTTTACTGCGGATATCCTCATTTCTGAGTCTATCACACAGAGAAACTCCGAGCATAGCCCTCTCCATAGCTCGCTGAGCGACCTTGAGCGTCCTCATACGGCCAGCAGTGAAGGGCCACGTCTCAGATCCGTAAGTCATCACTGGCAACACGCACTGATTGTACACATTAGTTTTCAGAGATTGAGGTATACCTGACGAGAAGATGTGTCGTAATTTCCCGAACGCTGCCCAGCCGAGTTGAATCCGTCGATTGACCTCTCGGTCGAAGTTGAACTTACCTAGTCGGACTATTTGTCCCAGGTAAACGTACTCGTCAACAACTTCGAGCATAGTGCTCCCAACAACTACCGGCATAGGTGTGACATGGACATTAAACATGATCTTTGTTTTGTCCATGTTCATCTTAAGACCTATCCGTTGGGAGACACTATTGAGGTCATTGAGCATAGTGCTAAGGTCCTCCAGTGATTCTGCCATAAGGACTATATCGTCGGCAAATCGAAGGTGAGTGATGTACTCGCCATTGATGTTAATACCGTATCCTTTCCAGTCCAGTAGCTTGAAAACGTCTTCCAACGCAGCAGTGAAGAGTTTCGGGGATATAACGTCACCCTGTCTTACACCTCTCTGCAGTTGGATAGCTTTCGAACTCTGGTTCTGTACTCGGATAGCCATCGTAGCCCTACTTTACAAATACTTCAGCACTTCGATATACTGACAGTTAACTTGGCACCACTGAAGGGACTGTAGCACCACCCAAATTTCGACGGAATCAAAGGCTTTCTCATAGCCCACATACGCCAGGCAAAGTGGCAGATTGTACTCTTCGGTCTTCTGTACAATCTGCCGCAGGGTATGTATGTGGTCTATGGTACTGAAGCCTTTTCGGAAACCGGCTTGTTCGGGAGGCTGGAAGTCGTCGAGGCTGCGTGCGAGACGATTCATAATGACTCTTGAAAACAGCTCGTAGACGCGGCTCAGAAGGGAAATCTGTCTGTAGTTCTTCAAGAGAGCGTTGTCGCCTTTCTTAAAGAACAAGACCACCGCACTTCTGCTCCACGCCTCTGGAGTAGTGCCACCATGGGGGATGGAATTGAAGAGCTTCTGAAGGACTTCAAGTACCGGTGTTCCACCCGCTTTCAGAAGCTTCGCTGTAATTCCATCCTCACCTGGGGTCTTGCCGTTTTTAAGGTGCTGGAGAGCCATTCTAATCTCGCTCAGACTGACGTCCGGGATATCCTCGGAATAGTGTCGTGTAAGACTTGCTCTTGGATCGTTACTCACACTTGCGTGTGGCTCCAACGATGATATGTACAGCTGCCCATAGAACCTCTCAATCTCACTCAAAATCTCAGGTGTCCCGGAAACGATGCTGCCACACTCAATCTTCAGCTTTGACAGTTGGCTCTTTCTGGCAGACAGATCTCTGGCAAAGACTTTGAAGCCCTGGTTCCGCTCGCTTCTTTAATACTAGCAGTATTAAAGTTGCGTAAGTCTCGCCGCATGCATTTGGAGATCTGTCTGTTCAGTTGCCTGTATGCTGTCAAATCTGTTGACGATTGCAGCCTCATCTCCCGTCTAACAGCCATGAGATTAAGAGTGTGATCGGAGAGTTTTTGTGTTCTTCTGCGGCGGGTCTTGCAGAACTTAGCTCCAACCGCATGGACAGTTTCCACGAGCTTGTTATTCATATCGTCCACTGCATTGCAATCTTGTAGGCACTGAAAGCGGTTCGTAATTCGAGCTGAAAGGTTTCGGGATTCTGGATTAGAGCACGAGGGGGACGGAGCGTTGACTTCATTAGACGAGACCTCTCCAACTTAACGTTTAGGTTCAGTGTGCCTGTAACCATTCGGTGATCGCTGCCAGTTTTCACCCTTGCGATCACTGAGACATCACTGAACAGTTGGCGTCTGGTCGTCATAATGAATTCATCTCATTTTTTGTCGAACCGTCGGGGCTCGACCAGGTCCACTTCCTGTGGGGCCGCTTCTGGAAGAAAGAGTTCATCATAAAGAGTCCCTCTTTCTTCATAAAGTCAGCCAGCTGCTGGTCCCTACGGTTCCGTTGCCCTACTCCAAATTTAGGTGCCTAGTTTTGCGTTGAAGTCTCCCATCAACACCGTGTAGTGGGTTTTGGAGAAAAGCATGGCTCTAGAAATATCCTCATACATTTCCTCCTCATCGGGATGTGCGGAGGTTGGTGCGTAGATCTGTATGACCTTCAGCGAATACCGTTTGGTGATTCTGAGTATCAGGTACGCGACCCTCGTCGACACACGATGTGTTAAGTTAGCCTATAAGTATGATATGTACTAAACTTCAGATTAATCCATAAAATTTGTAAACATTTTTCCATTGTACAATATCATGTTGGCTTCCTAATAAATAAATAAATAAAGTAATAAGAAACTGTGGTTGCCAATCCGACTAATAAGCGTGGCAAATATGGCAAATCCCCCTGGCAAATGAGGCAATATATATAGGAGTACTTTGTTCAGCAGTGACAGCATATGATGTTTAGGAGCTGCTCAAACGTTTGGAAAAGTGTTTATACGTGGTAGAGCCATGCTGCAGCTATATTAGTTGAATAGTTATAGCACGAATGGATCGGCTCGACCGGGGAAGGACCACGCTCTCACAGAATAACAGCGTAAAATAGTAACTTAATGCTGCTGTTTCTTATGGTGAGTATAGGGAACCGGAAACCCTTTTTATTGGAAACGAGGCATTCCATCTTAGTCCTCACGGGTGACAACGCATCTGCATTTTGATTCGTAATCGAAGATGGATGTAAATGTCTATGAGCCACAGCAACCACTTACCATCAGGTGGACTGTGTGTTCGTTTGTCATCCTATCCTATAAAAAAAGCGTTTGTAACCGCCTGCTAATGCACTCGGTTCCATGCATGACGTCAAGCGCCCCGCCACTCGGACCTACGATCGTGGTCAGATGGCTAGAAGTGGTCCAAGCGACATTAATGTACAATTATAAAATAGTTTGGCACTTATCCTGTAATTTTCATAAAATCTCTCAACCTTATCTGGAAGCTTAAGGGAGTGCTAACACTTTTTATAACGATTTTGTATTCGACAGAGTTACACAGTCGCTATTGATGATGTTCGATATTCAATAATATATACACTATTGTTACATATTACCTACTACACGGCACATCTCATTGGTAATATATGGACGGTGTAAAACCGTTTAATTTGCTCCTACTTGACGAGGGTCGGCTATTCGCACTCACCTGTGACACCGACATGGGTTCACCTACTGTGTGCGGTCAACCACCGCGTCTCTAGGTTAGGGCTAAGGGACAGCCGGAAGCGGTGAACATCATGAATAGTTTTTAATTCTTCTCTTTCATCATTAGCCTTCAGAGTTCTATGCTGTTTTTATTTTTTATTTATAGAGTTATTTACTTTTTATTTGTTTTTTTTAAGTACAATAAATAATTACATTACGAAACATATAAGATTAATCCTAAAACCAATATAGTTTCCACAAATATCGAATACATAGTAAAAGCTTGCCACCACAATATGCTGGATAAAAATTTAGACATTGCTTACAATGATGATTACTCAATGATCAAATAACGTCGATCTAGCACTTGTTCAGATGTAAACATATTTATCTATTAAGTCAATCTTGTGTTTCTCGGACAAGTGAATGTTCTATTCTTATAAAAAATAAATTTCTTAAACCACAACTGTAAATTTCACAGTATTTTCGTACGTGGCGGAAAATTCTGCGTAAATCGCACTGTAGTTATGGTTGTCAGATGGTCGAGATTCGTCTGTATTCTCCGGACATTTCAGATGATCTCCAGACTCCCAACAAAACTCAAAATCTAAAGACAAATAGCTTCCCGGAAAGTTAACGTATGGACTTTAATTTAATAAAAGCTGAATTAGTAACTAGAATGGACTTTGAAGTAAATTGTTCGAATTTTAGATCTTTTCTGAATACTAAAAGAATCCAAACTGGTGGATTATAGTAAAGTCTTTTGACAAATACAAATGGCATACAAAAATAAAAATGAAGTGTATTTAAATTAGTTTTGCTAAAGTATTTCTTGGCCTCTTAATTAAAAAGTAAACGTAAAAGTAAAGTGTTTATTTGTTGTGTTTAATATTTATTTCTCCCGACAACAACCCCAAAATCCCGACATTTTTAAAATTTGTCTAGTATAATTTATAACGTTGCTCTATGACATATATCATGTATATGTCATAGAGCAACACAGAACTGTCTGTCATTTTTTGCAGGGGGAAATCCGCACACATAAAAACAATCTTCTGTCACTACAAAATTCACACATAACATTTGAAACAATAAGCTAACAGTATCGCATAGATGAGAGTGTATATACGGAAACAGTATCGTTCGGTGACAGCAACAACTCGGATGCAGACTCGGATCAGTCGCTGACCGATGTGAGGGCGACATCAACTTCAGGGTGAGCTGCTTGTGTTGGTAAACAAATCCGAAACAATATGTGTGTATATATTGTATATAGAAGTATATAGCAATAATTGTGATTAAAAATTAGTTATATATGAAAGTTAATGGTTTTATATTTTTATAAATCCGACGTAGTAGAAGTAGTCTCTTTTTTTAACAAAAACAAAACTGACAAACTCGATATATTTTGTAGAACGTCGAATGAGCCTCTCAACTAGATTTAATCTAGTAAGCAGTAGTGCGACTACAAATAGTTTATCCACAGAATACTTTTGTATACATGAATTATCGCACGTTTAGAACCGCGTGGACTCATAAATTGCTACTTACCTCCGATCCACCGTTGGCCCTATGGTATGCGTAGATTTAAAAAAATTGACTTCATACGCCAACATCATGCCAAAAAAGTGCATCACTCAGCATATGTTGTAGTGAAACCACACCGCTGATTTTCAGTGACAATCGTGGGGAATGCAGCCCCAGAATAAATTAATAAAGAGAAAATTAAACTCATGCAAATTTTTCACCTGGATGGATCAGGAAGAATGGAATTTCGAGTACTTAATAAAATCAGGCGTCACTTTGCGGAAATTCATTATAATACTTTACCATGTTGAAATACAACATGGATGGATGGATCATGAAATACAGCAGCTGAACTTAATCCGAACATCTGAGCACTGCCCGTGTATGTTATCCCCGTCATCCCCGTGTCATTGGCCTACTTGTCGCGCTTGGGAAGCGGATTGACGAGCGTAGTATCCAACCCAAGTTTTGTGTCATGGCCATTCTACAGCTATATTGTGGTTGTAGCAGGAACGGTTCGGCTCGATAGGTGAAAGACTACGCTCTCACAGAATACCAACGTAAAATAGTAGCTTAATGCTGCTGTGTTTCGTATGATGAGTGTAGAGAACCGGAGACCCTTTTTCCGGGAAACGAGGCATTCCATCGTAGTCCTCACGGGTGACAACGCATTTGCATTTTGACTCGTAATCGAGGATAGATGTAGATGTCTATGGAATACAGCATCCACATATCATCAGGTGGACTTTGTGCTCGTTTGTCACCCTATCCTGTAAAATAAAATAAAATAATACTCATTATTTCCTTTATTATACTCATTATTTCGTATTCATGCGTCATGTACTTTCATTTTATTTTTATGATCTTTGTGTTTAGCATCCCATAAAATGGGTTCGGCATGATAACACTCGATTAACAAGAGCTCCTGCTCGTTCGTCCAATTGACGCTCATTTTGACACACCGTCCTACGTAAAAAAAATACAAATAAGCACAATCTCACAGCAACGAGTCTCGCGCGTTACTGTTTTCACGCGCTAGTGTGGGTGCGCTTGCGTTCACGGGAGGTTCACGCCTCGTAAACCCTTTGAAGCGGGCACAAAATACCGACACTGAACGGGCGTGAAAAGACGCGAAGCCCGTGAACGGGCGCGAAAGCCATCCACACTCGCGGTTCACGCCTTTCATAGGTGTTCACGGCGTGAATGTGGAGGGTGCTTTATATATTTACTATACCTACTCTTTGTTTCTTTCACGTCACACACTAGCACACACTTTTGGCTAATAATACCAACCTCTCGGAAAATGGTTTGGTTCTTTTCGACAGCCAACTCTACCACCGCACGCGCTCAATTCAAATACCGCGTGTTTCTCCGCTTTCCCCGCACGAGCTCATTGGTCAAATCAAATAGCGCGCACTTCCCCGGCTTCACTGTGCGCACTCATTGGTCAAATAAAATAGCACTCGTTTCCCCAGCTTTCTATCACACACATTGCAGGAAAGCGGGAGAAAATAAGTTACACATAAAAACAGACATATAACACCTTGGTCGTTGCCACCCGTTGTTGTCAATCTAGGTATTTTACGTCTGGTGGTTACCGAGATTCATCCAAGGCTATAAGATTTTTCTAGCATACACCATAATCGCCTCTTATGACAACAATTTGGAATGGGGTGATCTTTAAGTATTAAACCAACCAAAAGTACTGCAATATAGTGATGTACACCACAACTTAGGTATCGACAAGTAATTAACCAATTAGGGTTTGTCTGCCGAACAGGTTTTTATTTTAAAAGTAGTAAATTTTCTATTATTGGTTTAATAATAATAATTAATAAAAATAGTTTATTCAGTAAAAAAATTATAACCGTGGATGAGGTCTCCTTATAAAAGTATAAAAACTTGAGTTAGGAGACTCCACTCTTTCATAGCACTTACATTACTATTTGCATGATCTTTATATAGTAATAAACTATAAAAATAAAAATATTGTATTTTTATTGGTCATGGATGAAATGAAAATTAAGCAGTCGTAAGTAGTAATCGACTACGGGACGGCTATGCTCGGGTTTTTCTGCATGGTAAACATAGAAATAAGGATATTCACAGTAGAACCAGAGAGACCGACATAGCCCAACGGATTAGTAAGCTGAAGAATGGGCCGGCCATTTAGTACGAAAAATCGAAAACCGATAGGGGGAAAAGGTTCTCGTGTGGCAACCTCGTACCGGTGGCTGAAGTGCAGGGGACCCCTCGATAGATGGAGTGACGACGAAAGTCGATAGATGCAGGTGGATCAGAACCATGCTTCGTGGCAGCCATTGAGGGAAGCCTATGTTCAGCAGCGGACTTGTGAAGGACTGAAGGTAATGAATGAGAAAATACTAAAAATCACTTTTATCAACGCTGAACTTATGCGGACTATGATGATTTGTTTATCGATCGAAAAATATCGACATAGACCTCGCCTTACGTTGCTTACGCATGTAGACAGCAGTACTAGTGTATCGACACGTGTATAATTTGATGATATATGCGTAAATCCAATGAACACAAACACAAATGCTGTAGTGTGCATGTATAGTGACGCGATTCAATTTTGCATTTGTAGTGAAGTATACAGGAGTGAGTTTTTCTAGCGTCCCCTGAAATTGACAAACTTTTTGTTTAGGAATTAACGCGCTTGGCCTCTCCAGTTGATTGAATACTCAAAGGGGGTGATAGAGTGTCTTACCCTAATGTTGCCAGATGGTCGGGATTCGTCTGGGTTCTTGCGACATTTTAAATGATCTCCAGACTCCCGACAAAACTCAAAATATCCAGGCAAACAGCTTCACGGAAATTTAACTTTCATTTAATAAAAGATGACATAGTTATTAGACTGAACTATGAAGTAAATTGTTTGAATTTTAAATATTTTCTCAATACTACTGAAGGATCCAACTTGTTGAATTCTAGTAAAGTCAAATGCCAATTAGATGATGTGTCAACCTAAAAATCATTTCATTTCACTACATGGCATATTAATTTTAATTAGGTAAATGCTAATAACACTGCTAATACTCCTGTAAACCACTTCAACGTAACTTTAAATACGTAATGTTAATGTACAAGGCATTTCTATTTCACGACAACAGTCGAATAGATTTGAACTCTGTATTAGTTTCGCAAGCCATACCCTCTATCTATTATTATACCAAATTATAGCTGAAAAACAGCGGCCGTGGTTCGCCGCGCCGCGCTAAGTGCGACCCCTTTTCATCACGTTCAGCAATGTCTAGTAATAAGTATTTATAACGTTTAAAACTTTAAAATTCAAAATCATATGTACAATGAGGCGTTGTGATTACGTGGATAAATACATACTTTCTTTCTTTCTTTAGCCATAAAATGTCGCTCAATCTAGTACAGAGCTATACTACGATTATTACTATTAAGGCGGCACTTCAAGAACTTTCCTTACCTATCGGTTGTTCTTTGAGCTATATGGTAGGCCCATTGTCACGTCAGCCTACACTGATCGGATAAAAAATGACGGTTCGACAAAAAATAAGATTGACTTCATTATGACGACTAGACGGCAACTGTTCAGTGATTTCTCCGTGATCGCGAGGGTGAAAACTGGCAGCGATCACCGAATGGTGAGAGGCACACTGAACCTAAACCTTAAGTTGGAGAGGTCACATCTAATGATATCGACGCTCTGTCCCCCTCGTGCTCTTATCCAAAGTCCCGAAAACTTTCAACTCGAGTTACAAAATCGTTTTTAGTACCTAGAAGACTGCAATGCAGTGGACTATATGAATAACGAACTCGTGGAAACTGTCCATACGGTTGGACCTAAGTTCTGTAATACCTACCGCAGAAGAACACAAAAACTCTCTGATCATACTCTTCATCTCATTATTATTAGACGGGAAAGGAAGAAGCAGTCATCAGCAGATTTGAAAGCATACAGACAACTGAATAGACAGATCTCCAAATGCATGCGGCGGGACTTACTCAACGTCAATACAGTTCTTATTGAAAAAATGATTGAGCGGCGCCAAGGCCCCAAAGTTTTTGCAAGAGATCATTACGAATTTTCAAGATTCATTACGAATCGTCTCACACGGAGACTTAACGACTTCTAGCCTTCCGAACAAGCCGGTTTCGTAAAGGCTTTAGTAACATAGACCACATACATACCTTTCGGAAAACTGTACAGAAGAGCAAAGAGTACAATCTGCCACTTCGCCTTGCGTATGTGAACTATTAGAAATCCTTAGATTCCGTCAAAATTCAGGTGGTTCTACTTATTGAAAGTCACTCTTTTTGTTTATTACCATTAGTTCGGAAAAAAAACTTCTGTCCTGGGAAGAACCAGCATAAAACACAGCGAGACTTTTTTTTTAAATAACAGCTTACAGTCTTATATTATGTTGTACAGTTAATCAACACAAAACAAATTAGAAATAGCTTGGTAGCGAGTTATTATCATTTACCATAGTTCTCAAAGGTGTACAACGCAACTGTAGTGCTCTTTGTTTAATTTTGATTAAAAAAGTAAAGTAAAGTTACAGCCTATATACTTCCCACAGCTGGGCACAGGCCTCCTCTCATTTTTGAGAGGGTTTTAGGGCAAGGAATAGTCCGCCGCGCTGCCCCAATGCGTGTTGGCGAACTTCACATGTCTTCGAAATATTTTTTTTTCTTATTTCTCTGACATGCAGTTTTCCTTACGTTTTCCTTCACCGCCGAGCACGTAGTAAATCAGCACTTAAAATTGCAATTAACAATTTCATTGGTGTCGGCGGGGATTGAACCCGGTTTGCTCGCATATTGTGAAATTTACAGCGAAAGCTAACCATCTGAGCTACCACGGCTAATTTTGATTGCAAACAAAAATTGCAAGTATTCATGCACTGCGGTAGGCACTTACCATCACGTTTACAAAAATCTTTTGTCACTACAGTTTTATAACAAAAAAAAATCCTTCCGCTACCGCTTGTGATTAATTTTGTGTGCTGGCTACCAATTTTCGCATAAACAAAGAACATCTCCTTAAATCAGGAGCGTTGTAATTTTCATCTCCGTTTCCAATTAAACATGTAAGCATATTTTATACCACCTCCGCGGTATTTTTACTTTGGATCGGCAGTTTCGGATGACCTGTAATTACTTCAAGCATAAAAATGCTTTAAAAGTGCTGTATAAGTTCAGTAAAATTTTCATTGTTTATGTGGACATTTTCCTGAGTAATATGTTTGTGAAGAATTTTTGCGGAAACTTGGCCGCCGGTGGATTATTGCTCCTGTATTACCGTTTAAATAATGATTTGAAGTGGATTTTGATACGTAATAGCGATTTTGTGTTTTTCATATCTGCCCATGTGAACTATGTAAGATAGTACTTTGATGGTGATATAAATATCAAAATTTTGTACAGTTACAGCTACAGCTGGGGATCGTGCCTTCTCGCCGAAAATTGTTTAGCCGATTATCATTTGCCAACCAACGGTTCGCCTAATTTTCACTTTGACAACTAACAATTTTATTAAATTGATTAATTTTTTATTAAACTGTATGTCGCTTGCATATCTTTTGGCGAAACCCTGGTCTTGAACTTGTCTGAAATAAATAAAAATTTTGTAATAAGTATAGCAACAGAAATCTACATACACATGCAAAATTTCATGCCGGCTATACACGCTCGTCGAGACACCACGAGACAGGCCTAGAGGTGAGCGTTATTTAACGTAATCTTTTTTTTTTAATTTTATGTACGCAGTTGACAGTGACACACACAATGACCGGCGCTCGCGTAAGCGTTTCGTTTTGAACAGATTATTATTAAGATGATTATAGGTACGTAACACGATAATACGACTCGGACTCGCACAACGAGAGTAAAGAGTCCCTTCGGGATAGGTATGGCTTACACGCAAGATAAAAAGAGACGGCAATATAGTAATTGGTGCTTTTTTTTAAATGCAAATATCCATGCGAATTTATATGCAATTGGGAAGACTTAAAGTTCATTACGATAATGTTTTTTAAAGAAATTGCGACCTTGACCAAGTTGACTGTGCTTCTACTTTCTAATAGAATTTTAGGCGGTTAACAAATGCAAGGGATGATTCACGAATGTTATTGTCACGTGTCTGTGAACTATGTTCTTAGAAACTTTATGCGTCTTTTTTTAAATATTATAACGCGACCGCTCGATATCCACTTGACCTATTACGATCATTGACATAGTGTCAAAAATCTTCTTATATTGTAGCAGTTTTTCATTGCCTGAAAACATGGACAAAAAGACATTTCTAAAAATTAATCCTAGCTAGATCGATTTATTGCCCCCGAATCTCCCTGGACACTAAATTTTATCAAAATTTTTGGAGCCGTTTCCGAGAATTATATATATATATATATATATATATATATATATATATATATATATATATATATATATATATATATATATATATATATATATACAGAATGGGTCCCACATATATGCAATAAATGAAACCATATACTTGTTATCGCCTTTGCTGACGATATACAAAAAATGAACGTAATCGGTCCAGTAATTAGGTCAAAAAGTAGAGTTTTAATTTTAAGCAAATTTGAACACTCTATAGAATTGGGTCACTAAGTCAATGATTCAATGAACTTGAATCCTTGAACATTAAAAAGCGACGTTGCCACGCAGTGCAAACTATTGGTATTGCGACATATCGACAGCGGTGTCTTTTGTCGGCGTGCCACCCGCGTGCAACTTTGTCACTCTTCCAAGGAGTCAAGGTACGTTGTCTAAACAGAGTGTTCACTTTTACTGAATTTATTTTAATATTTATTTTGTTTGAAAATTTCACTTTTTTATTTTACGGGTTTTAATTTAATATTTAATTTTTTTACACTTCTACGGACTAGTATTACTTATGGTTTCATTTATTGCATATATGTGGGACCCATTCTGTATATATATATATATATATATATATATATATATATATATATATATATATATATATACAGGGTGGTCCAAACAGTGAGGTTATAATTTTTTTTTTGATTCCTCACACCTAGGGGTATCCGAAAATACCCTATGTATGTTACGCGATTTTTTGTAGTTTTCGAGTTATGATTTTTTTACTCTTTTTTTGAAAATATTCACCCTAAACAGCTTAACATTAAAAAAAATGTAATTGTGAAATTTTTTCCAAGTTTTTTTGTTTGTAGCATGATCCTTATGAGTTGCCCTATTATGCATAAAATAATTAGCTTCCTAACATTCACCGAAGATACAATAATTTTAAACGAAACTTAAAAATTTTCTGTCAGGAGAGTGGGACTTAAATTTTCAACATTAAATGAAAAATAGTAATAAATGATTTCATACTTTCTAATTAATTTTAAAAACTTTGCAGTACCTTAATCTTTCATAATAACATTAAAATAATGACACTTAATAGGCCAGTTGTTCTGTTACAGACTTCTGAAGTTACTCAGGAAGGAAACTACCTAAATAGTTAATTTGATATAAAAAATCTTTTTGTCATTTCTAGGGCTAAACTAAGATAGTAAATGCTTCAGGTTAGCAAAGAAAACTACTTATTGTTAAAACGTGACATTTGTTAAAGTATCATTTTACTACAAA
Source organism: Parnassius apollo (assembly GCA_907164705.1). NCBI lineage: Eukaryota > Metazoa > Arthropoda > Insecta > Lepidoptera > Papilionidae > Parnassius > Parnassius apollo. The sequence continues at coordinate 1,275,321 of CAJQZP010001218.1, forward strand.
CTACATGTTTTTTTTTATTTCACTGAAACTAAATAATAGCACATTCAGTCACAAACACACAAAGGAATTTTAAACAAAGGCTCAGGTAAACATTCCTGCTTTGCGCTCTATTTTGTTACCAGGCCGCACCCCGCGCCCCGCGCCAAACCGACCGCGTCCCTTTTTCACCTCGCTCGGTCCCGCCAGTCGTTCACTGCTTTCCCGCGTGCAACCACTACTCACGTTTACGTTTATTTGGATCTCTTATTTGACTACCTTCGCTTTGTTTCCCGGATTCTTGATTTGCCTCACGATTGACCTGTGCTTGTTTTATGGACCTTGAGTTGCTTAGTGATTTGGATTACTTTTAGCAATGAGTTATTCTCTCAGTCAATACGCAGAGCTGCACTATTTTTACGGCGTTGCCCAAGGAAACGGCGCATTAGCGGCACGGCTTTATCGAGAGCAACTAGAGCGGCGAGGAGAAGTGTTAGAGCATTACCCGGGCTACAGGGTTTTTAATAAGACCCACGAAACCCTGATGGTTGGACGCGTTCCTGGGCGTAATCAACGTCGCGAGGGACTACCCAGAGTGGATCGAGAAAGAAGAAATGTAATCATTGAAGAAGTAGAAAGAGACCCTTCTACTAGTTCACGAGCGATTACGAGAAGGACTGGAATCCCAAGGACTTCAGTTTTAAGAATACTGAAATCAGGTGAGTGCATTTTATTATTTTGTAGACCTCTTTATTTAAAATCCCAACACATTGCTGCACTGCCATTTCAAATCACACTCATTTAATTTACTGTGAATTGTCGATGTCTAATGTGTTGTGTGTGCGTGTAAAAGAGAGAGATGTAGAGACCCTTAAACAAGCGCTCGTAATTCAAAAATAGGCGCTAGGACGCCACTCTAGCGAATCCCAACTTTTAGTTTCACGTTCACGTGCTCTATTGGTACGTACCTCTAATATTGTGTACAATGACAACCTACAATAAAAATACTAATCTTTTTTTCCAGAGGGATATCACGCGTTTCATATTCAGCGTGTTAACAACTTAACAACGCAGACTATCCAAGGCGTGTTGCTTTCTGCCAAATAATGCTGGAAAGATCTACGGAAGACCCGGATTTTTTTAACAAGATACTCTGGACGGATGAATCCCGGTTTGAAAGGACTGGCGTCTTTAACATTCACAATCATCATAGCTGGGCCATTGAAAACCCAAAAAAAGCAAGGCAGTCAAATTTTCAGAATAGATTTAGTATCAACATGTGGTCAGGAGTCATAAACGGAGAAATGGTTGGGCCTTTTGAATTGTCGTCTAGGTTGAACGGGTCCCAGTACCTGAATTTTCTACAAAATAATTTAAATGGTTTATTGTTTGAAGTTAATTTACAAACGAGGAGGGATATGATATTTCTAAATGACGGTGCTCCTTGCCATTTTGAAAGACAAGTGAGGGAGCACCTCAACAGAACTTTCCCAGGAAGGTGGATTGGGCGTGCAGGGCCAATCGAATGGCCTGCACGCTCACCAGATTTAAACCCTATAGATTTTTTTATTTGGGGATTCTACAAAGAGATGGTGTATGCTAGAAAAATTAATTCGGAAAATGAATTAAGGGAAAAATTGAGACAGTGCGCGGAAAAAAATCAAAGAAAATACGAATGCTTTTCGAAGACTAAAAGCAAATTTTTTAAGACGATATAGACTGTGTATCGAAGTTAATGGCCGCCATTTCGAAAATTTACTTTAAATAAATTTATCTTAAATTATTTACTACTTTTATTATGAATCTTGAAATCATTTGTCCAGAACGTAGTAAAATGATACCTTGTTGTCAATAAATTTTAAACATTAAGTAAAGACACTTGATGTTATTTTTGCTAACCTGAAGCATTTACTATCTTAGGTTAGCCCTAGAAATGATAAAAAGATTTTTTAAATCAAATTAACTATTCAGGTAGTTTCCTGCCTGAGTGACTTCAGAAGTCTGTAACAGAAAAACTGGCCCATTAAGTGTCATTTTTTTAATGTTATTATGAAAGATTAAGGTACTGCCAAGTTTTTAAAATTAATTAGAAAGTATGAAATCATTTATTACTATTTTTCATTTAATGTTGAAAATTCAAGCCCCACTCTCCTGACAGAAAATTTTTAAGGTTCGATTAAAATTATTGTATCTTCGGTGAATGTCAGGAAGCTAATTATTTTATGCATAATAGGGCAACTCATAAGGATCATGCTACAAACAAAAAAAACTTGGAAAAAATTTCACAATTACATTTTTTTTAATGTTAAGCTGTTTAGGGTGAATATTTTCAAAAAAAAGGGGTAAAAAAAAATCATAACTCGAAAACTACAAAAAATCGCGTAACATACATAGGGTATTTTCGGATACCCCTAGGTGTGAGGAATCCAAAAAAAAATTTTATAACCTCACTGTTTGGACCACCCGTATATATATGTGTATATATATATATATATATATATATATATATATATATATATATATATATATATATATATATATATATATAATATATAGATAGATAGATAGATAGATAGTTGGAAATAAACGTTTAAAGTGTAAATAAATAATTAATATTTTTTTTGTATTAAGTTGATTTTTGTGTATTATGTGGATCATAAAAATTATGTGATGTGATGGAAAATAATACTTAGGTACTTACATATTTTGTGACTGTATAAAGTTGTACAAAGGTGCTAATAATGACAATGTCGCGCGCATATTATAATACCTATTACCTGTTATATATTCCTTAACATAACATAACACAGTTAAACTAATATTATAATACCTATAAAAAAATTATATAACCTGTTAATGTTTTCGTAATCATAACACAAACGCAAAACTAACCCACGCTATGCTGTATACAGATGTAACTAATTACAAAAACAAGCAGTTTTGAAACTAGTTACTAAAAATTATAATATTATTTTTATATTTTAATATTAGTGTTTTTATTACATTATTGCAGGTGCGTTGCCTTCTCTTTAGAAAGGAGTAAGCTCTTTTCTTGAAGGTCCCCAGGTCGTATCGGTCCGGAATAATCCCCGATGGTAAACTATTCCACAGAAAGGTCGTACGCGGAAGAAAACTCTTTGAGAAAAGTACAGTGGTGGATCGCTAAGCATCCAGATGGTGTGGATGGTATCGGGAGGTTGGCCGCTTAGATGAAATTTGTGATAGATGCAATAAAATACGCAAAGAGATGCAACATTTTTTCGCAGCGCCTGTGAATCGAGCCGATCGGAAAGCACTCGGTCGTCGACGAGTCGAGCCGCTCTGCGCTGGATGTGGTCAAGTGGAAGGAACTGGCACTGGGGAGCCCCAGCCCAGAGATGGGAACAGTATTCCATGCGGTGTGCGGCCATGAAGTACTGTCCCATTCTGCTGAGCATGCCAAGCTTTTTAGAGGCCAATTTGGCCTTCTCTTCCAAGTGACGACGAAACTGCACCTCACTCGATATGTTGACGCCGAGAATTCCGATACTGGCTGAGGCAACAAGGGGAGTGCCTTGAAACTAAGTGATACGATTTGTCGTATCACTTCAGTTCTTTTTGGCGCGAACTTGTCTTGATCGGAATTTTTACCCCCCACCCCATCGAATTACTCGGGGCAGCCTGAGCACCCACGCTCAGGAGTGGAGTAAGTGGAGTAACTTGGTCGTGGATGCTCAGCGAGGGATTCTCCAGGGGTGCTAGTACCCTCCTGGGGTAGATCTTTACTTAATTCCGCTACCATGTTAAGAGGGGAGGGAGGGGGAATTGGGCCTCCGGCCACCTACACTCATCAGACGAAACGCGGAAGCAAAGCTTCCACTTCACGCCGGTATTCTTTGAGGTCGTGGTACCACCCCGGTTTGAGCCGGCCCATACGTGCAACAGCAAAGCTGCCGCGTGGCTCTACCAGTGTTAAGGTGCTCGTTCGTCACAATTATATATATATATATATATATATATATCGCGTGCAAAAAAATCTTCACAACACTATTCTTCTGTTCACTCTTCACTCCAATAGTATAATGCTCTTAGGTATGAAAACTTACAGCCCATGTACGTCCCAAAGCTGGGCACAGCCCTCCTCTCATCTCTGCAAGAAAATATCCGACGCGCTGCCTCAATGCGTGTTGGCAAACTTCACGTCTTAAAAAAATTCTAATTTCTCAGACTTACAAGTTTCCTCAGGATGTTTTCCTTCACCGCCAAGCACGTGGTAAATCAACACTTAAAATTGCAATTAACAATTTCATTGGTGCCGGTATGGATCGAACCCGGGTTGCTCACGTACTGAGAAAATTTACAGCGTGCGCTTAGCCTCTGAGCTACCACGGCTCCTAGGTAGGAAAAGATTATCTATATATATTATATTATTGCCTACTGCCTAGTAAAACAAAACATATGGTTATGGGGTCTGAAGCTAGAAGTGACAATGTGATTAAAGAACTAACAACTGATGGAGTATAAAGATTCACTGTTGCAGCCTTTTACCGGTAAGCGAATTTTAGTAGGGGTTAGATGTATAGATTGCCAAACTGATACAGAATTCATATCTATGTTACTACTGTCATCAACTAAAAAATGCTTGATAAATCTTATGGCTTTTGATGGATGACGTTACACCAAACATAAAACACATAGACCGACAATGAGGAGCAGCGACGAAAGTACGACACGTTTTGTACCACGGTCGTCAACCCGCTTGCCATGATTATGTAAGGACACTTGTTGAGGGTAAATTATTCAAGCACGCTTACCTGCGTACACCTGGTAACATTTCATTATTGACGAAAAAATATAGACAACCGTAAGTATTTTGACATTTTATTTACATCTTATACACTTATTATTATAATTATTTATTAAAAACTGCATAATTGCATAACGGTACCTAACTATTGAAAAAAAATTTTTTAATAAAAATAACAGTGTTGTGATATGAGGTTTTCCTTCCACGTTTTGTTTATTTATACACTACGGACCCGAACTGGCTTCGCCTGCTTATCATCTGTAAATGTGGCGTTATTTAGATTTAGGATAATCAAATACTATTAATTTTATCAATATCCCCAAGTTTTTCGGATGAAATATAGATTAGATCACTAATGAAGTTTCATTAAAATCTGTTCAGCCATTTCAAGGATTCGCGCCGACAGACAGGGAGACAGACAACATAAACACCTGTCACCCAACAGGATAGGCAAAGACTACGAACTTCAATTTGGCACGATTCTGATTCCTAACTAAATTTGGTCGTAAACTTTCTTCTAGGACGTCCCTTCGCGACTCTGCCGTTAACTTCTGCAGACGGACACTGAAAAGGAACCGGTTCACAGCTGGTTCCTTAAATCCGGCTTCTCGAAGGACCAATTGAAAAGGAACAGAGAATGAGGGAGGTCGATTGTTCCGGCTGGTTCAGCAGCGGATTTCCTACTCCTTACCTACGTTGGGTTCGGGAACAACGTATGTGAACCCCGCAACGGAGTAACACACTAGGGCGTCGACCTCTTCCTTTTCTTCAAATAGGTTCAGGCGGGGATTACGGGTCTTCCGAAGTCGTCCCGGTCCCAACCCCTTAATTCTTCAATATCTGCCGCAATAGCGACACCAGTGGACTGTATTTTACTGTTTAAGGTGAAGGATTCCTTGGGAATAAAACAGAAATTATCTTCAAACCGTTCCGTGAGAGAGTAATTACTTTCCCTATCACTTCCCTATACACTTTTTCTTTCTTGATTATTATATATATTGCTGGTCCCGAACGATTTGTAACGTTGATGTCTTCTTCATGCGTGTGTGACACACATGGAGGTTTCGGGCCTCGGGGTAAGCCCCCATTACCCGTGCTGTCCTCGCGGTCCACCACTATGGACCGGTCCTGGGAGCCTTCTAATTGCATTATAGGTGTCATACGGTTTGTCGCAATCGGTAAATTTTTCGTAGTCGGTTATGACTACGAAAAAAGGAGGTAATCTAATAAAGTCGGAGTTGGCCTTTCAGCGGCATTGAGGGTTGTTACTCGACTCTCTAATCGATATAGAGAGGAGTTCTCTTGGATAGGGTCGCCCGTCCGGAGGGCGAGTGTGTAGCGGCGCAAAGTTGTTGAGATGTATATGCGGCCCGTTGTCTGCACGGTCGAACAGTCCGCGCGCCAACCGGGCCACAAATTCCTGTATGGTGTCAATCTTCAGGTTGGCCGCTATGACGTCATTCCGGACGTAGCGACCCGCACCGACGATGGTTCTTAACGCCATATTTTGCTGGGCCTGCAGTCGCCGCCTCAGAGGCTCGCTCAGAAGCGCGTACCAGGCCGGAGCAGCATAGGTGATAATGGCTCTAATGTAGGTTTTGTATACTCGCACTTTGGTGTTAAGTGGTAACTTGGATGCCAGGACCGGACGTAGCATCGCCCGCGCACATCGTGCTCTACGGACGACGAGGTCGACGTGCGCAGTCATGCGCAGCGCCCGGTCGATCCGGCACCCAAGGTAGGTCACGGCCTTCTCGTACGCGATCTGCTGGCCATTGAGGGTTAGTTGAGGTGGTAGGTTCCTGAGGCGGCGAGTGAGCAGAGCGGTCGTCTTACCAACGTTGACGACCATCCTCCACTCATCTAGCCATGGTGGCAACAGGTCCAGAAGGCGTTGCATCCTGGCAGCGGCAATATGGGCTCTTCTGGAAGAGGTGAAATAAGCGCTATCGTCCGCATATAACGCCAATTCCACGTCGTGCTCCCATTCTTGCAGCCTGCCTGCCAGGGTAGGGATGTCGTTGGTATAAGCCGCGTACAGGACTGGAGACAAACAGCTGCCCTGAGGAACGCCGGCTCTGATGGTTCTGGTTGCGGACTCGGCGCCCTCTACGCAGACGTAGAACTTCCTGTCTGCCAGGAAAGACGCCACTAGCCGCAGCATAGCAGGAGGGACACTGGTCTGTTCTTCCAATTTAAAAAGTAGTCCAGAATGCCACACCCTGTCGAACGCCTTCTCGATATCGAGAAAGACGCCCAACGTAGTGCGGCCACGGTTGTAATCGGCCGCAAGCAGGTGCAGCACTCTGGTCAGCTGTGTTGCTGTAGAGTGACCCCTCCTGAATCCGTGCTGCTCCGCCCGAAGTTGGATGCACGGGCGGAGGCGTCTTAGCAACAATCTTTCAAGCAGTTTAGCTATGTGTGGTAGCAGCGTGATCGGCCTGTAGCTGGCAGCTCTACGCCTGTCCTTCCCGGGTTTCGGCAAGACGATTACTTTGCCTTTCTTCCAGTCCTCCGGGAAGTGGGATGTCCGCAGTATCCCATTATAGAGTCGACCAAGCTCTACTAGGACTCTATGGGGCAGCTGTCGGAGTGCAGCGTTGGTAATCCCGTCGTGCCCCGGCGCCTTCCTCGGTTGCAGGCGGGTTGCTGTCCACCGCAGTTCAGCGGGGGGAGATGAACCACTCTCCTGCAAGAGGCGGCGCGGGCGACGACAGGAACTCCTGTACGCGACTCTCCTTTTGGGCATGAAGCTCCAAGAACTCCGCACTTGCTGGGTTCGGCATAAATTGCTCCTCGAAGTGCTCGACTAGGATATCCGCTCTACCCTTGGCATCGTAACGACGTTCGCCCGCGTTGTTGGTCAGCGGGCAAACGGGAGGTTTGGCTTTAGTTAACTGCCGGTTCAGTTTGTAGAGCGACGCATCGTGCTCCTCCGCCTTCCATATGCGCCGCTCCCAGGCATCTCCTCTGTGTGCCTGGACTGCAACCGACGTTCCTCCGACAAGGTGTTCTGTTTCGTTTTTTATTCTCGGGCAGCGAGTACGCGCCCAGAGTCTCCTTAAGGCCCTTTTTCTCTTGATCTGCACGCAGATGTTTTGCGGCAGATCATCCCTTCTGGTGGACATCGGGACGATCGTAGAGGCAGCATTGAGGGCCTCCTGTATCGCCTTTGTCATATTAGCGGCTGCGGCCTCTACGTCGTCCGCTGTGTTTAAGGGGTGGTGTGCTGGAGGTCTCTCCTGCAGGTGTTTGTGGTAGAGCCTCCAGTCGACACGTGTCTTCACTGTTCTGGGCGGCGTAGTCACCGCCTTTAAGCCAAGGGTAATTAAGATCGGGAGGTGCTGCGATTCCAGGTCGTACAGCACCTCTACCACTATCGGGTAGTTGATGTTCCTAGCGAGCACGATGTCCAATACATCCGGACGACTTCGTGGATCCGTTGGAACATGTGTAGGTTCTTCGGGACCTAAAACGTCATAGCCGTGTCTTTCGGCGTCTTCAAATAGTGCATGACCCGGCGGGTTGATCAGTCTAGATCCCCACGCCGGGTGTTTGGCGTTTAGGTCCCCGGCGATGATGGTCGGTGTTTCGCCTTCCATTACCGTCCGGACGTCTGAGGAGCAAAATGGAGTCCCTGGCGGGCGGTATGCTGCGTAGATCCTAAGTTCCTCGCCCGCCGCCTCCATTTTTATGCCGATAGAGCGCATCGTTTGGTATTCCGGTAAGTCAAGTTCTTGATGGACGATGTCCCTTCTCACTAGGACCGCTGTCCCTCTGTAGGCGGCCCCCTGAGAAGTGACCTCGTCCCTCCTATATATATGATAATTAGGCAGCTTAATGCGTGTGCTCGGATTTAACTTCGTCTCTCCCAGCAAGATGACCTGTACGTCTTGTTGTTGGGCGACGGTGCGGAGTTCTTGTAACTTCTGCTGGATTCCACCTGGGTTCCAGTAGAGGAGGCGCAGGTTAGACTCCTCCACTGTAGTGCCGAGCCAGTAGATTAGCCAGCGCCTTCATAACCGCTGTGATCGGATCTGTCCCGGCTCTAATATCAGCCAGCACTTGACTGCCGACCTCGATTGCTATGCCAACCAAACGTTGGATGGCGTCAGCAGTCTCGAAGCCGGCTAGAGGTGTTCTAGATGCGTGTGCGGAAGGCGCTGGTCTCGGGAGTTGGTGTACGTCTCTTTGTATATGGGTAGAGCGCGCTCTGTGTGTAGAGCGGGCTCTATTTTCTGATAGAGCCCTTTCTGGCACTCTACCCATTCTGGCTTTCTTGTCATCCATGGTAACCTGCGCCTGGGCTATCGTTACCGTTGGGGTTGGGGTAGAGGTTGCTGCCTGAGTAGGAGGCTGCACCTTCTTCTTCTTCTTCCTCCCCCGCCTACTCCTCTGAGAGGTTTGGCGCTCTATGGCGTCGTTAGCGGGGGGCTGAAGAGTCGCCCCGGTGGTTGCCTTTGATGTAGTAATGGTGGGCACCACCGTTCCTGTGGGGGCCGTGACGGGTGGAGGGGGGGGCAGGTTGCCTTCCTTTTCCTCTAATAGTAGTCCACCCGTCTTCTTGGACCACGGCCCTGGGACGACTTTGGGGGACCCTCTTGGGCTCCTCTGGGAGTAGTCCCGGTAGAGTGATCCCCTGCTTCCTTGCAATCCTCCTCAGGACTGGGCAGCGGCGATCGTTGGCGGTATGGTTCTTAGCGCAGTTAGCGCATCGCGGTTCCTCATCTCTACCCCTTGGGCAGTTGCTGGCGATATGGTCACCGGCGCAGCGAACACACTTCACTGGCCTGAAGCAATTCGTGGACGCATGGCCAAAGGCCTGGCAGCGGTGGCACTGTGAAGGGCCCGCTCTTCCTTGCCAGGCCTCTATGACGACTCCTCTCATGAAGAGGAGCTCGTCGATCTGGTATAAATCATTGAGGCGCTCCAGGCTCAGGTGGTCCAGCTGCGCGAAGTAGAGGCACCCAGGTCTGCCTCTACGGGGTGGGATCCCTTTAACATATCTAATCGGGAACCCCTTAGCCCTGATAGCCCCCTCTATTGCAGATGGATCTGTGCCCACTGGTAGTCCCCGAATACCCACGTTCGTGGGCTTGTCCTCCTCGGGGGTGTAGCAGTACCAGGACATAGCTGGTACTTTTTCCGTAATCTCAATCAGGTACTTTTGTACCGTCCGGAATTCTTCCGGACTCTGGGGGGAGAATCTGACCCCCTTGCCGAACGGACGAGCATTCGGTTGGTGGCCCAGCTTCTTGTTAAGTACTTCGAAGTGGTTCGTCCAATCCGGCAAGCACTCGGCCACTATAGGTGGGTACCTTTTAGCCGATTCTTCCGGCGGCTTTGGCGTTTCGGCTGCCCTGGTCCTTGGTACTGCCGGCGCAGCTACCAGTTGGGCATAGCTGGTCGAAGGCCTCTGACCATCGTCTGATGGCCGGCCCGACGGGTTGGTGGTAGGCGCGGACGGTGAATGTCCGGCAGACGTACTCGGAGCTAGGGTCGCATACGTGGTGGCACTCCATCCGTATGACCCTTCCCCTCCTTGTTCCAGATCAGCAGCATCCATAGTGATGTGTTGTTCCGGTGTTCTGGGGGGGGGGTGGTTTTAGTCGGCGATGGCGATTTTGGTGGTGATCTCCTAATCGGCTTTTCAGGTTGGTGATCCGACTCTCCCTCAGATGATGAATAATCCGAGGAGTTGGTGGTACTGTAGCATCGCCTCTTCTCCTGGAGGGATGCTGCTGTTTCTGGAGGCGTATGCCTTCTCTGGGTCTTTTTGGCCCGCTGGGGTTGGGGGAACGGTTCCCGCCCAGTCGTACCTCCAGGTACGACGGGTGAGAGCGCGGTCCTCGGTGCGGGCTCTTTACCCGGTGAGGAGGGTTTCCTTGTCGGGATCTGAGAGTAGGAGGACACTACTCTAGTCCTTTCAGGATCGAAAATGTCGCGATACGCGATAGGACGGTCTAGTACACCAGGACGGTCGGGTGGTCTTCTGGGTTTGGGTTTAGGTGGAGGCTCCCCCTTGTCCTTATCGGACATATTGAAACCTACCTAAGTCAGTCAGGTATTCTCTAAGGCCCTGTCTAATAAATGCCAGCCGATTCGGCACGAAGCGCGACGCGGATAGCAGAGTATAAAAAGTAGTTGGCGTATTCACAACTGGGCACTGCCTACCCCTTTTGTCAACAAAAGGGTTGGGGGAAGTGCGACGGTGGCACTTTACGACGCGACTAGGCACAGGATGCTCGGAGCGCATAAAGTGCCCAAGAATCACCTAGGGGCCGGTGACCTCGACGCCTCACAGAATCACGGGACTCAACGTTCGGCGGAGTATGTCGTACCGGCGGTCATTTACAGCCACTGATAACTGCAAACAACGCACACCTAGGAGATCCTTGATCAACGATTTGTAAGAAAACTCGTTTACTGAGCTACCACAAAACTATACGCGAAAGAGAGCCGCGCCCTCTGTGCGATTACGCCACTTAATTACATCAATTTGTACTATCACTCTCTCACGGTTTGCCCAATATCTTTATTTGTATAAGATATACATTTATACATTTGAATTATAAAGATAGCACAAAAAATATCTATACTATGATATACATTACATTTTTATATCACAAAGAACCTTTTATTTATTCAACAAAAAATGCCCATTTTACAACATATGCACCAAGTTATAATTCTTAAATATCTAACATATAAGGTTGAAACAATGTTCTTCACTTGAAAATATAAATATCTTAACTAATACAATAGTTTGATTTACATTTTTCCTATACATTTTACTATTAAAAAACACTTTTAAATTTCTTACACAAAACCATCAGTATTTCACTAATCCAAAGGAATTTTCACATGAAAATAACACAGAATTCACCTATTTTGCTCATACAGTCAATCTGAAATACTTTACAAGTCAATTTTACATAAATTGCTGAAATTTGCAAATATTTAAATTTCTACTTATTTTGACCTCCTAAGTTAACGCGCGGCTATGAACTCACGCTATTTGAACAACTAATTCTCACACGACTTTCAATTGTCGGCAAAAATGGCAAATTTAGCACACACGGCTATCAACCAATACTAGGTGAACAACTGATTCTACACGACTCCCAAATTGTAGGAAATTATTTCTAAATAGATTTTTATCAGTTATCATGTCTCTTATCAGATAACATAGACAAATATTTTATGAATCAAACATCGAAAACAAACATTTTGTTTTCATACAAAACGTATCAAACTCATACAAGATAATACTTATGCAATTAATTTCCATTAATTCTATTTATTCACAAAGTGATCATTTCGACCGGGGAACAAATCCTGGTCTCTAACTTTATTATTCCTTTAAATTAACATTATTGGAAAGGTGATTTCAACCGGGGAACTGAAACCGAAAACATAATTTATATCTTAAAAATTTCCTATATGAATTTATTAAGAAAATATTACTAAGAAAACGACAAACTAGTCCGGCCTGGGAATCGAACCCAAGACCTTCAAATCATTAATTCGATATTTCTTTAAGATTCAAATAAGTGTTTTCTTATTAGAATATTATTGCTCGATAATTTGTTTTTAGAAGCTGTTCGTAATCGGTTAACCAATAAATTGAAATATTCTTATAGACGCGTCGCCAACAGACACAAATAAAAAAAATTAAGTTATGAATAATAATTTTAATTTTTTTTTTCTTATTGGCATGTCAATAACCGCCTCAGTCTAATCTAAGGCAGTTATTTCAATATTACAGACCGACATTTCAATATATTTTTATATAATGTACATACCTATAAATCATATTGTAGGTACTACTATATAATATTTAATTAATTAGGAAACTCAATGATGGAAGGTCGATTTGAGGATTTTAGACTAAGGTTGATTGAAGGAGAATAATACATCACCTAATATTACTTTTTAAATATCTCCTATACATTAATTACAAACAATTATTGAATTAAAAAATACAGCATGACAGAAGATTTAAAACCAAAGTCAAAGAAGTAATAAATAAATCAGCCAAACTGTTTTTCAAATGTTTATTATCAATAAAAATATTAAATCTGTATTTATTTTTATGAAAGTGTCATCTAGCGGTCTACAGAAGAACTGAAACTACGTCTACTCGTCTACTTCTCTTATACCTCTTCTAAATCTATGACCTCAAGGCAATCCAAAAGACCATGGAGTATAGAGGTAAGGAGGACAGTCTCCAATAAGAGAATAGTTGAAAATGTGTCCATCTGTAAGCAGTAAATAACAGTTCAAAAACTCTCCACAACAGCGTTCGAGCAGCTACCGAATGTATGATAAATCGCCGTAAAATACGTTGAGAGTGATTTTGAAAATAAAAATTTTGAAAGCAATAATTTTTTTATTATATCTTTTATCAGGTAACTAACGGTCATGCAATTAACAACTCACCAAAACTTCGGATTCGAATACGATATTCGATACGAATTTGGAATACACAACCTCCATGATTCGAACGAAAGGTACATTGATAAATAAATGTGTAGAAAGGTAGACAGGTATAGTTATAGTAATGCATACGAGACAAGATAAACATTAAACAAAGAGAATTTCATTTTTATGTGTAGCAACATTAGAGTTCATTTTGTAAAAAACAATGTATTTTACAAGTGGCAGCACTGATGTGCGTTCGGAAAACTATATCGCATATAATTTGTTTACTAATATCATTGTCACGTAGGCACGATAAAACTATTTTTAAACATTTAAAAATTCCTTAATATTGGTCATTGTAATTAAGTTTTATTATATGGAACTATGGAATCATACATTGAAATAACGCTTTCTTTGTTTACTACGGATCGGTGAATCAGAGTGTTGCTAAATTCGGTAGTTGAACACAACTTTTTTTTATATCGTATTGAACTTTTATCTGTCAGCTGTGCGGAGGGAGGGCTATCAAGCTGTCAAATGGTGAATAGCAAAGCGGTAGTGAGAATATTTTTTAACAAATATGTGTTTTTATTTCCAATTTAACACGCATAGGTAATCGCTGCACATAGCCTTAAGCTTTAGTGTAATTAAGAATAGTGGTGAGTGAAGGCGACATCGCATTATGAGCTCAAGAGACAGGGACACAAAGTCCCTTCAAGACAAATTGAAAGTGTTCTTTAAAAAGGGAGGTACGGGTGCGTATCGTGCGTTATATTCTTGTAGTAAACATGAAATACTTAAGCAGCACCAGATCTTGCTAAGTTTCCGTGTTAACTCTTAACCCTTACAGCGCCTATGTCAACTCGAAATGAGCTGACAATAGGACCTGAACTGGAACGAGAGTTGAGCGCCGACACACCACAAAGCCGTCGACTGCGTGCCATCAAAGAAGTTGGTGAAAAAGCCCTTCAAATACGCATACAAGAAGTAAGAATTGAACACAAACCTGTTTATTCTACATATACCCTCTACTTACTGATGTAATATTTTATAGAATTTCATGTCACTTCTATTGTCACTGCCTTTACTTGTGCTTAATCTATAGTCTGCATAAAGTTAACTTTCATTTTTCAATAATTTATATCCTAAAGTGCAACATGACTTGTAGCTAAAACTGCCATTAAAGGTTATTGATAAAACTTAAGAAATACATTTTTTCTACTGTTAGTAAAAGTAATAATAATTTTTAAAAGCATTACACCTCCCAAACATGATAACGTAAATCCTCTCTACTATCTGGGAAGCAAATTATGACCAGAAGTAGGCTTCCTCATAGGCTAAAAGTAAAAGGGATTTTATGGTTACTTCATATAATACTACTATTTAGCAACAAATTGTGTCATGCTTCCTTATTAATCTGGGATAAACAAAAGATACTGTATTCAATATTACTGTTTAAATTAATTAAAAAAATTACATTATTATGTAATAATAAATGACAATTTTAATATGTTTAAAAATAAATTATTCTTAGAAAGTATTAATTGAGCACGACATATATTGTATGTGTATACAAATACATACATAAGGCAGATTAATAGCAGCTTAGTACTACTGTGTTTCATATGGTGAGTGTAGAGATCCAGAGACTATTTTTTACTGGAAATGAGGCATTCCGTCTTAGTCCTCAAGTGTGACAATGCATCTGCATTTTGATTCTTAATGGAGGATAAATGTAGATGTCTATGGGTCACAGCATCCACTTACCATCAGGTGGACTGTGTCCTTGTGTGTCACCCTTATTCTATCAATAAAAAGATATAGTACAAACTACCATTGAACTGCATAGATAACTATATCATACAATACTAAAACTATAGAAATTTATCTGCATCAATATATCATTACATTACTTGCTTTTATAATTCTATCAATTTTACTAGGTGGTAGGAACCCTTTTCTGCCAAGCGTCTGGTTATGTTCCACACTCTTACCTGTTTCTGTTGCCAAATAGCGGTGCATTCAATGTAGAATTGAGAACCAGTATAATACCAGGCTGTGAGCTATTCCATCTTAGTCATCAGAGGTAATACACAGTTAAGCTAAGTTTGTACTTGGTGCGGATGACATAAAAACAAAAGTAATCCAGTAACTAAACAAATAGGAGATGAAAATTAATAAACATATTTATTGATAAACATATTTATAATCTTAATTATTAGCTGGTTATATAAAAAGAAGGAGGTTTATAATTTGACTGTAATTTCTTTTTTGTATGTTAAAAGATATCTTTATCAATTGTAAATTAAGTTAATTTTATATTAATTCTTATCTAAATTGTTAATTGTAAATGTTAATTGTTAAATACATGTCTTCTATTGTTACCACTTATATACACTTACAAGCTGTGGCATTTGACCATTATAAGCTTTGTATGTGGTAAAGCCACGCTGCAGCTATATTATGACACTAGTATAAATGGATTGACTCCACCAAGAAAGAGCCCCACTCTCACAGAATACCAATGTTAAATAGCAGCTTAATAGTGCTTTGTTTCGTAAGTGCAGTGATCCAGAGAACCTCTTTACGTGAAACATGGCATTCCATCTTAATCCTCAGGGGTGACAATGCATCTGCATTTTAATTCTTAATCTAGGATAGATGTAGATGTCTCTAGGTCATGGCATCCACTTACCACCAAGTGGACTGTATGCTCGTTTGTCACTATAAATACTGCTTAGTTGTGTTTAACTTGTTATTGTAATTCTTATGTTTTTAGCTGACTTCAAAAAAGGGGAAAGTTCTTAATTCAACTGTAGTTTACTTTTGTATGCAATGCAATATATTCATCTATAAAACAATTTTAATGATTTTGATGCAAATTTTTAATCATCACATCCATCCACTACAGCCTATTGAAGTCCACTACCGAACGTAGATTTCCTAATAGGGGGGATTTTGCTATAGCTTACACGTTCGGCAAGCGGGTAGTCAACCCCAGTTTTTTTATGATTTTAAGTTGTTATCGGGAAGATGCTGCTGTCCACCACTTGTTTCATTTTCCCTTTGTCGCCTCCTACAACACCTATAGGATGATATGGGATAGTGGATATTCTTACACCGCTAACATTTTTAATGAAATATTTTAATTCAAAGAAAAAATTCAAGGACATATGAAAAAATAAGAAATGAAATTTTTAGTATAACTATTTAAAAGACATTCTCATTGTTACCTTGATGTTGCATTGCTTAGCCCGATCAAATGCTAATATATAGTGTATTTAAGGATTATACTCTTAACTTTAGATGCTTACAACTTTTTTTTGCTTGTATTCCTCCCTCCTAGGAATATCACAATGCACTTTGGTTTTACAAAATGTTTTTATTATTGAAAAATTTATAATCTTTCACTCTCTGGATTAGACATGTTGGTATATCACTGACTATATACAATCATAATGCAAGTATTCTACTAACATGTCACATTCCTAAACATGATATGCCAGTTTTCTTTTACTTAACCTCTCAACCCCCAAGCGGTCTCATGAGGTCACACCCACCCACAGCACTTTAAACAATAAAAACTTATATATAGAGACTACTTTTCAATGAAGAAGTTTGGCATAATATAATCAATATGAAATACTTTATCCTATAGTACAATAAAAAAACTGTTATCTTATGAATATTTATTTATAATCTATGTTTATTTCGTACGCCATTTTTGTGAATGTTATTGTGTTGATTTTTGGATTTTTCTAGTGTTTTATTAGTGTTTTTGTATAGTATTTTATTATAAATTTGTAATGAAAGTTTTTGTTTGAATATAATTTATCTTTTTACGTAAATAATTTCGACTAATATATATTGAAATAATTGTGATTTTTACACTGCTCACATTCGCTGGGTATATTTTTTTTTTTGTTATCAAAATACAATAAAATCTTTTTGTAATGAAGTAAAACCTGACTTTTGTTTAGACCACAAGATAGAGAATTTTGTATAGATTTTATAATCCTAAACTTCTTCAAAGAAAAGTAGTCTCTAAATATAAGTTTTAATGGTTTTAAGTGCTGTGGGTGGGTGCGGTCGCTTGCGAGTACTCGGGATTTGCCGGGCGCATGCGACTGCACGGGATTTTTATAGTGCTTGAGGGGTTAAACACATAATGTACATTTAATAAAAGTTATTTTTAGGGTTTTTTGCCTGTCTTTAGAGACAAGTGGTTATTATTAAATATCTTGTAATAACCATTATATCTTCCTTAAGCAAGTGTTAAATAATATGTTTGTAAATTATGATTTATCACCTTTGTTTATCGCTAATAATATGTGTTACTCTTGTTAGCACTACATAAATTTGTTGACAAATGATTTTTTTATAAAACTACGAAAACAGTTACTGAATAAGTATAAACTTGTTTACCACTGCATAAACACCTGCAGCGAACAAGCGAAGAAGGCTACAGATCGGTTGTTACTATTGAGGACTAAGATAGAATGCCTCATGGATTGTAAATACACTGGCTCTGGTAGTCTAAGCACTGGTATTTAGCAGCCGAAATAACTCAGACAGTGGTACACAGATGGACTCCCAGGCAGAAAGGATTTCTACCTGCAGTAAAACATCCTACCACAAATAGTAGTTAGAGTACCTGAATCATGAGTCCTGTACACAAATCTCAGCCATTAAATACATATTAAAACAAGATGATACTTTTAGGTCTGTTTGCATTGCAACTACACTTGTCTTTGAATCTGTGTCACAACATACCTCCAATCTTATCACATAGGTTTGTATGAGTGCTTCTGTTTGTACATACACTTATTGATGTAAAAAGAATATCATTATCGAAAAATATTGAGTATTACAAGCATTTGTCAAATAATTGAAAGTGATGATGAGCAAGTACTTGATACATGCAGGAATACAACCCGTGGTCACAACAACCTATAATTTAGCCACTATGATATTTAGCTGTCAAATTTGTGCATCTTAGGTTTTATTTTTGAAAGATTTTTTTATAAAATTTAAAAGCTTAACGTAACGAAAAGTTAGTTGTACACAATGAAAATCTTTGAACAAAGTAAACCATACACCAATTCTGTTATGATTTGAAGGGTGAGATAGACAGTATACTTCTTGATGTAAGTATAGAGCAAAAAGCAAATTCACACTATCAAATTAGAAAACCTAAAACACATTACTCTAAATGAAGTCATCAAAACAATTATATGTGATAGAGCCACATTGTAGCACAAATGGGTCGGCTAGACCGGGGAAGGACCACCCTCACAGAATACCAGCATAAAATAGCAGCTTTAATACTGCTGTGTTTCATATGGTGAGTGTAGAGATCCGGAAACCCTTTTTTTTCTGGAAATGAGGCATTCTATCTTAGTCCTCAGGGGTGATAAGGCACCTGCGTTTTGATTCTTAATCGAGGATAAATGTAGATGTCAATGGGCCACAGCATTCACTTACCATCGCGTGGACTGTGTGGTCGCTCGTCACCTTTATTCTATAAAATAAAAATATTAGAAATAGAAATAGAAACTTTTTTATTCAATGTAGATTATAAAAATACTTATTGAAAGTCACTTTTTTAATTTACCACTACATTACAAACACACATTCCTACACTACACATTCTTATGATAAGTTGTCTTTCTCTGATGCTTGGGCACCATTGGTTGACTGATTATGATTATTGATATTTATGCTACTCTTACGTTTTCATTTTGACTGCAATTATTATTTGTGTTAAAAATATTTTGATTTTAAGGGTGGAGTGGAAAAAATATGGTCATGCACCCGAGATCTCTTAGAAGATCCCAATCCAGAGGCTCGTCACACTGTCCTATGTCTTTTACGACGCATCGCAGAAGGCCAGGAGGGACATTTGTTGATAATGCGGACTATACTGTTTCACTATCTGCGCGACACACACGCCACGCACTCGCCGGATGACACGCAACTACGATTCAAACTGCTATACACCCTGACCAACAGTGGCAAGAACATCAACTGCTTTGAAGAACAGGTAATGTGGTAATATTATGACAGCTTTACTGTAACTGGTATAATTACTTACAATAAGCACATTTCGTTTTTTTTTTAATGTTACCTCCACACTAAGATTTTCTCATGTATTGTGGGAACAGTTAACAAACAAAAATTTTTACAAGGATAAACATCCAGACCCAGAACAATTACTTATAGGCCATTCAAATACTTGTTCCGAGCCATTAGCACTGTAACTCATTGCTTAGCCACTGCGTCACATAAGTAGATAAACGGAACAGAGATAAAGCTTCATACAACCTCGTGAATAGGTTGCACTACTACAAGCATGTAGGGCATGTGTGCGTGATCACTGGTCGCTTGTCGCGTACGTGCGGCTAGACTGGAAAAAACCGGTTATGCTGGCACAACCAGTGGACAATCTTAGGGTCAGTGTGAGGCACATGTTTGTTTTGTTAGTTGCAAGTTTGAATATTTTAATGTAAAAATGTGGTATTATTAATAATGGTTGTTTATTGTACTGTGTAAGTATAACACTAGAAAAAAATCATACTTTAACTATCCCAAGGAGTACAATAGGTAAGTAAAAATTTGACTGCCTCGTTAGTCTAGTAGTTGTAGTAGTGCGACTGCTGATCATGAGGTCCTGGGTTCAAATCCCAGGTGGGGACAAAAAATTAACTATTGAGTTTTTCTGTGAAGAAATTCTCAGTAGCTGCCCGGAATCAGGAAGTTGGCGGTGCCTTACCCACGTGCCTCGGAAAGCACGTAAAGCCGTTGGTCCTGCGCCTGATCTCTCTCCGGTCGTGTCGGTTTGCCGTTCCATTGGAATATGAGAGTGATGAAATAGAGAGTGCACCTGTGCTTGCGCATACACTTGGGCACTATAATCCTGTCCTGCGCCGATGGCTAGTCTCCGTTGAGGCTGACCGCCGTGTCCGAAATTCGGTCTGGAGGTTTTGTTGTTTTTTTTAAATATTTGACTATTACTTTCTCAAGTAAGTAACCTTTATTTTATTTTATGATCCTTTTTTTTAATAAGAAGAGGGTACTACACGGTATATTTTTACCTTTTTGTTGTTAGTAAGTACAAGCTTTAACTAAATATTTGTAGGTATGTATGTGTGTTAAGTTCACATATTGCACACAGGATGTCTCCTCACTAGGAAACTCCTCAAAGGATAGTAGCAGGGTCATGTAATTTTGTATGTTAGTGTAATTTTGATAGTTTAACACGATTTTTATCATGAACTTCTGCTGCAGCCCAGAATTGTCTCACTACAAGAGAACTCTTTAACGGTTAGTAGCATGGACTCGAAACTTTGTATTTAAATTTAATTTTGTTTGCTAAACATGATCTTCACCATAAACTGCTGCTGCATACAGGATAGTCTCCTCACGAGCGAACTCCTCATCAGCTATAGTGAACTTTATGTTATATTCAGAATTTATCATACCGTTAAAAGAAACAATAAATTATTAAAAAACAAACATAAAAATAAAATTATTAGAGTAGTTAATTAATTTGTAAAGTATTCTATCATATCATACTGAATAACAAAACTATTTAACGAATGTTTTGTTTAATTTGTCTTCACCTATTGTGACAGCCCTACCAAAATAGGTAACAATTTCGTACGTTCTTACATTCTCTCTGTTTCGTTTATCTACTCATGTGACTGCGTCACGAAGCCGTCTCTTTTAGTAAGGATTTGAACTACAGCTATATTATAACTACAATACACTGCCGCAACATTTGTTTGGCTTCACTAGGACAGAACCAGAACTTCAGCGTAAAATAGCAGCTTTTATTGGTAACAAGGCATTTTATCTTAGTCCTCTGGGATGACAATGCATCTGCATTTGGATTTTTAATTGTTGGTAGATGTAGGTGTCTATGGGCCGCAGCATGCACTTACCATACATAGCGTGCTCGTTTGTCATCCTCATTGTTTAAAAAGAATCTTACTTCATAATTTGTATTGTATGCGCGTGTAAGTACGTGTGTGCGTGCGTGCGTTTTATGTGAGATAAGCAAAAAAGCTTATTCTTTTAAAACGTTTCCTGAAAACAAAACACCAAATTTGTAGAAAGAAACCAAAAAAAAAAAGTCTGTCAAATGTGTGACATTTTTTTGACTTGTTATGTTCAATATCTATGGGTATGTTCCGAAACGTTTTCAGTATACTGGCGAATACAAATGACGTCATCAATTGACACTACATTGTACTGGCGCGCCACCGCCATATTGTGTCGGATATCCGGCCAAAATAAAACAATTTTAATTGTGTGTGCGCTGAATGAAGCATGCCAGAATTTGTTTTTATTTATTCAAATACAAAAAATTATAGAATAATTGCTGGTACCTCCATTAGGAGGATATAATGATTTTTTGAGCACAAAATGACAAAATAATCACCAACACTTTTCCAATATGGCGCAAATGTATGACGTCATATACTGTCCTATGTTTTGGAACGAATCACCAGTGTAGAGTCCGTTCATGACGTCATTTGCATTGGACAGTACACTGGGTTCTATTTTGGAACATATCCTATATATCATTTTAAAACAAAGTACATTGTAGTCATAAAATAAACTATATACAACATCTGATGCAATGATATTTTTATCATAGCAATTGTGTGGAACTTTCATTTAAATACCATATTTTTTGTTTATTGCAGATTGGATCGTTCCTTTTGGAGTGGCTCCCTCAGATCCAGCAGCCATCTCAAATTATAGAGTTCCTGCAGCTGATCATCAATGTTGTCAAATTCAACGCCACCTACTTAGATGAGGAGATTGTACATGGAATTGTCAAGTGTGTACCTATTTTTGAACATACTTTAAAAATTATTTTCGTAATATATAAATTTCAGTTGATTCTACGCATTACCTTTTATAAACGGAAGTATTTACGTGGTAGAGCCATGCTTCAGTTAAATTATTGTTGTAACATAAATGGGTCGGCTCGACCGGGGAAGGACCACGCTCTCATAGAATACCAGCGTAAAATAGCAACTTAATGCTGCTGTGTTTCGTATGGTGAGTGTAGAGAACCGGAGACCCATTTTACTGTAATCGAGGCATTCCAATTTTAGTCCTCAAGGGTGACAACGCATCTGCATTTTGATTCTTAATCCAGGTTAAATGTAGATGCTTATGGGCTACAGCATCCACTTACCATCAGGTGGACTGTGTGCTTGTTTGTCACCCTTATCCTATAAAAAAAGTAATATCATCATTTTTTGTTTATTTTCTGACCAGTCTAATTAAGTTCTATATCTGTAATATTTATTATATTTTCTGGTCTAATACTTGAACCCCGCGTTAACCCGAAATCAGTTATTGGGTTTTCCTGTAAAGAAATTCCCAGTAGCAACTAGTCAAGAATTTTCTGATGTTTCACCTCCATGCTTTGGAAAACACGTAAAGCCGTTGTTAGCCTTGCCTCAGATATCTCTAGTCATGTCGAATTGCTGTCCCATCAGAGAGCGGAAGTGAATGGATTTAGAGTGCAATATAGTACACAAGTGTGTGCGCAAGCACAGGACAGGACAGCGCAGGAAAGAAGCCATTGCTGAGACCGAAATTAGATCTAGACGATAGTGTCATTTTAATGCTTGCTTATAGTAGAGTTGGTACTTGTTTTTGCCTCATTTTTAATTAATTTTCTTTTTTTCCATCTTACAGCAACGCATGTTACCTGTGTGTGTACTCTGCTGACCCCGGAGTGGTTCAATGTTGCCTCTCCTTACTGGAGGCTGTCGTGTCATACTCTTTGTTGCCCCGTACCGCGCTCAGGACTTTCGTAGCGGCTTTGTGCCGCACTGTCAACATTGAACAGTATTGTCAAAACAGCTGGAAGGTAAGGAAATTAATCAGTAATCACCTCATGCTTTAATTATTTGGTAGTCAAGGACATTACATTTTAAAATGAGTAAAACAAGATAAGCCTATATGTCTCTGCTGGGCACAGGCCATCTCTTATACGAGAGAGAAAGAGTTATGGAGAAATTTGTCTGCCATACAGCTCCAATGACTTCACATGCCCCTCATATATTTGATTCCCCAGATAATATATGGTTTCCTTAGGACCTGCATCTATTGACTTCCAACATGACGGAGTGAGAACTGATAACCTGTTAAGATACCAGGTTAATTGTATTTGCATATAATTTAAGAACTTAAGGATGTAATAAAATATCTGTATTGAAAAATTAATGCAAAGAACTAATGTGTAACCTTATGTTATATTAATAAATAATTTATTACTTTGCAACCTTCCGCTAACTAATTACAATGATGTGTCTTACCTGGATTGAAGAGCACCTCCTGCCAGGTAAGACACATCATTGTAATTAGTTAACGGAAGGTTGCAAAGTAATAAATTATTTATTATAATGGATTTCCGCAAAGTAACGCCTGATTCTATCAATTATCTTATGTTATATTATTGTGTCTTGAACCCTTTGAGTGATTGTGTTTGTCCATTCAAAATCAAATTTTTGATAGGCCAGGGCTGTGTCTGTTGCGTTTCGATTTACGGTAGAATTCAACAAAAGGAAAAACCTGCAATAAGTATAAATTATCTATTGCTATAGTAATCGTGTTTATTTGTCAGCTAATGCGGTACGTCGTGGGAGCGGACATCGGGCACGCCGCTCTGCAAGAGATGGTGGACATTTTGCGTGCGGCGGGAGAGGATGCGGAAGCTGAAGCGGCAGCGGGAGTGGACGCCGAAGCGGATGCTGGGCTGCTTCGCGGTGCGGTCTTCTACATCAACATGGCGCTCTGGGGACCGCGGAGGGTACACACCCTCAAAGTCTCCTTCCTCGCTGTCCTACCAGCGTTCCTCAAGGTTAGTCAATTGTTTCCCTTACACTCTGTTACAAGTACACTTATGAATGTCTCACAGGACTTGGGAGATTGCCAAAGTACACGCTTGAGCCAACTGTATCCGTCAATGTATCCTTGCATGTTCCATAAGATTGACATTCTAAATACAATTGAGTGAGCATTATGGGGCTATTATACTCAGGTATTTTGTACAAGTGTCCCTTCATTGTCATAGTCAAGCCGTTCCATTAATATTATTCTCAGAAGAGACTACGGATTAACTAAACGGTTACTAGGATGGCTGATTTATGATATATCTAGTAAATCACTTATATAAATGGGATGGAACTGGTATGCCTATGTGAC
Organism: Parnassius apollo; assembly: GCA_907164705.1. Lineage (NCBI taxonomy): Eukaryota > Metazoa > Arthropoda > Insecta > Lepidoptera > Papilionidae > Parnassius > Parnassius apollo. The sequence goes on from CAJQZP010001218.1 coordinate 1,299,739, forward strand.
GTTGGTGTGTTTGGTAAGTACAGCCACACCAAACGCTCCGACGTCATGTAAGCGGTCTGGCTCCATGTAGGATGTCGCCTCTTATACTTATATTAGCACAGGTATAATACAGCTGTAGCGATTTATAGTGTAAAAATGTGAAAAAATGCTTTTTTTATCCGGCAGGCAATAAGCGGGAAGCAGGCTGCACCCGTCGTGATCTATGAGGTGGTGGTGGCATTGCAGAGCTTGGTCACCCGATTGCCTCATGAACTCTACGAACCAGCCTGGAATGTTCTGCTGCGTATCATACATGTTATACTGGAACATGACAGTGAGTGTACAAAGTGCATTCTTAATTAAGCTAGAAGGCACTAGGTCGAATGACTTCTTGTCTGTCTAGAGGTCCATTTGGAGAAATACCACCATCATACCTGCTTCTGCCGCCAAGAATGCACTGTCGTGTTCCGATCTGAAGGGTACACAGTCTGCCTGTAGGTAAGTGGATGCTGTAAACCATAGACATCTACATTAGTCCCTGATTAAGAATCAAAATGCAGATGCATTTTCACCCCTGAGGACTGAGATGGAATGCCTCGTTTCCAGTAGAAAAGGGACTCCGGATCTCTACACGCACCATACGAAACACAGTATTCTATTAGAATGTGGGACTCCGGTCGAGCCTACCCATTCGTGCTACAACCATAATATAGCGGCAGCGTGACTCTACCACATGTAAAAATCCCATCTGTAGCTTTCTTTGTTTGAAGTTGGCTATAAGGCGTTCAATATACTGTAGTATCCACTTACGCTTGATCGTTATAGACTACTGCAAAAAATGAACACCTGCAATCGACTTCAAATAACCTTCAAATGTGTTATCACCTCTGAGTATTAACATGAAATGAAATGGAAGATTTATTTGTTTTGAAAAAGGGTATATTTAGGTGGTTATTGTAAAGTGTAGTTCAGCTTTTTAGCCATCTATGGATAGCATGCAAATACATTTTTTATAATTAGGTTTTCCTATATTAAAATATCGAATTCAATTAAAATATTCATCATAAAATAGTCGTCGTTTACAAATTACCAATACTAATACTACATACAAATCTAAAAATAATTAAAATTGAAAATGCAATTAAAAATATAGATGGAATGGATGGAATGACTCATCTAATTGAAACTATGAATGATCTTCAAAACTACACATCCAATGACTTAAAATGTGTTTTTTTTTTCTTATAATTTGCTCCTTTCTCGACGTAGACACTCACTAAGAAAGGATTTTGGACAATTCAACCCTTGAGGGGGTGAAATAGGGTGTTACAGCATGTAGTTTACAATTATACTGGGTCGCTATATCCGGCACCCACTAAGAAAGGATTTTGGATAATTCAACCCTTGAGGGGGTGAAATAGGGTGTTACAGCTTGTAGTTTATAATTATATACCTAATCGCTATATCCTTCAGATCTAGAACACAGCAGTGCAAGCCTTACCGTTTGGCAACAGAAATACAAATTATTCATCATTGCATAGTGTTATAATAACTCGATCAGAAATAAGAGACCTAATAAAAAACTACAGTAGTCTAACCGCTTTCTGTGTGTGGCAACTTTTCAAATATTCCTATGAGTGCAATGTATGAGGGAGGCCTGTGTTCAGCTGTGGAACTTCGATGGGTTGTAATGAATGAATGTGATAGCTGTGACACGTCATATGTGTGCTCGGTTTCCAGCACATTAACTAACTTTAATTCTACATATTTTTATTGTTATGTATTTTTATTACAAGAACGTTTTGATAATCTATGGGTGTATTCTTTTTTATTTTTACTCGACTGCCTCAGAAGAGGTTAATATTTTTCGTGTGTATATATGTATGTATGTTGGTCTAATTCTTTAGCACACTGTAGCCTAAAGGGCTTGATGGCTTTTAAACTGCGAGGTGTCGTTGGATTCCGTCTTAATTATTGAAGTGATGTAGGCTATATAATATTTATATATTGCATCTGCAAATACAAAAAAAGGAGGGAAATTTTTTTCAGTAAACTTTTTAATGCAGTCAGGTTTTTTAAATTCCTGTTTTAATCATAAAGCTTGTTGATTAGGAGTAATGTACCATTAGAATAATTTATCGCTAAAAACAGACGAAAAAAAAAATACGCCTGAGGATATGATAGGAAAGAGGTTTTTTCTCCGTACAGAGGAACCACATTTTGTAATGGTAGTAGTTAAAAAAAAACAAATTTACATTTACGAACGAACTTTTAATATCTTACGTCAGAAACTAGTCTTCATATAATTTAGATTAAAAAAAGAGTATTGTTTTCTTTTTGTTTCTTTTTTTATATTGATATGTTTGTGTTGTTGTGCAGAATCATTGGATCCAGGCAACGAGCTGATCCACTCGCGCGTGCACGCTCTCATCTCGTCGCTGGAGGCGCTGCAGGAGTCTGGCCAGTACCGCGGCGACCCGGACGCACTGCTGGACCTGCTGGACTGCTGCGTGCACGACCGCCCGGTCAGTCACATTACATTGCAGTACCGCGGCGACTGCAGTATCGGTCGCACTGCTGGACCTGCTGGACTGCTGCGTGCACGACCGCCCGGTCAGTCACATTACATTGCAGTACCGCGGCGACTGCAGTATCGGACGCACTGCTGGACCTGCTGGACTGCTGCGTGCACGACCGCCCGGTCAGTCACATTACATTCCAGTAACGCGGCGACTGCAGTATCGGACGCACTGCTGGACCTGCTGGACTCTGCGTGCACGACCGCCCGGTCAGTCACATTACATTGCAGTACCGCGGCGACTGCAGTATCGGACGCACTGCTGGACCTGCTGGACTGCTGCGTGCACGACCGCCCGGTCAGTCACATTACATTGCAGTACCGCGGCGACTGCAGTATCGGACGCACTGCTGGACCTGCTGGACTGCTGCGTGCACGACCGCCCGGTCAGTCACATTACATTCCAGTAACGCGGCGACTGCAGTATCGGACGCACTGCTGGACCTGCTGGACTGCTGCGTGCACGACCGCCCGGTCAGTCACATTACATTGCAGTACCGCGGCGACTGCGTATCGGACGCACTGCTGGACCTGCTGGACTGCTGCGTGCACGACCGCCCGGTCAGTCACATTACATTGCAGTACCGCGGCGACTGCAGTATCGGACGCACTGCTGGACCTGCTGGACTGCTGCGTGCACGACCGCCCGGTCAGTCACATTACATTCCAGTAACGCGGCGACTGCAGTATCGGACGCACTGCTGGACCTGCTGGACTGCTGCGTGCACGACCGCCCGGTCAGTCACATTACATTGCAGTACCGCGGCGACTGCAGTATCGGACGCACTGCTGGACCTGCTGGACTGCTGCGTGCACGACCGCCCGGTCAGTCACATTACATTGCAGTACCGCGGCGACTGCAGTATCGGACGCACTGCTGGACCTGCTGGACTGCTGCGTGTACGACCGCCCGGTCAGTTACATAACATTGCAGTACCGCGGCGACTGCAGTATCGGACGCACTGCTGGACCTGCTGGACTGCTGCGTGCACGACCGCCCGGTCAGTCACATTACATTGCAGTACCGCGGCGACTGCAGTATCGGACGCACTGCTGGACCTGCTGGACTGCTGCGTGCACGACCGCCCGGTCAGTCACATTACATTGCAGTACCGCGGCGACTGCAGTATCGGACGCACTGCTGGACCTGCTGGACTGCTGCGTGCACGACCGCCCGGTCAGTTACATAACATTGCAGTAACGCGGCGTCTGCAGTATCGGACGCACTGCTGGACCTGCTGGACTGCTGCGTGCACGACCGCCCGGTCAGTCACATTACATTCCAGTACCGCGGCGACTGCAGTATCGGACGCACTGCTGGACCTGCTGGACTGCTGCGTGCACGACCGCCCGGTCAGTCACATTACATTCCAGTAACGCGGCGACTGCAGTATCGGACGCACTGCTGGACCTGCTGGACTGCTGCGTGTACGACCGCCCGGTCAGTCACATAACATTGCAGTAACGCGGCGACTGCAGTATCGGACGCACTGCTGGACCTGCTGGACTGCTGCGTGCACGACCGCCCGGTCAGTCACATTACATTGCAGTACCGCGGCGACTGCAGTATCGGACGCACTGCTGGACCTGCTGGACTGCTGCGTGCACGACCGCCCGGTCAGTCACATTACATTGCAGTACCGCGGCGACTGCAGTATCGGACGCACTGCTGGACCTGCTGGACTGCTGCGTGCACGACCGCCCGGTCAGTTACATAACATTCCAGTACCGCGGCGACTGCAGTATCGGACGCACTGCTGGACCTGCTGGACTGCTGCGTGCACGACCGCCCGGTCAGTCACATTACATTGCAGTAACGCGGCGACTGCAGTATCGGACGCACTGCTGGACCTGCTGGACTGCTGCGTGCACGACCGCCCGGTCAGTTACATAACATTGCAGTACTGCGGCGTCTGCAGTATCGGATTTACTGCTGAACCTGCTGCAGAATATTGACCCTCTCTTAAAGGTGTGGTCACGGAGTGTATTTGTATGACGCCTTAGGTTCTGAAGTTTTTTTGGAGTTGAATTATTGCTTTAGCAATATACGCAAGAAAACAGAATTATTCTTTGCTCCAAAAAATGGTTCAACGTAAATTGAGCGATGAACCCATTGTGCTGCAAACGAGTAATATTTTATATTAATTTTAATTTGCATTGGATCTTATTGCATAAAACGATCACGGTGCCTAGGCATGAGTACACAATGGCACCATAAAACAAACGTTGTAAATGACTTATATTGATGTATGGTAATTGATTCCAAAAAATATTTGGTGTAAGTGAGAGAAGAGTCATAAAATTACACGTGGTAAAATGTACCATGTGCATTTCTCGAGATTTGAGCCGTATAACCGCAAGGTTGGTGTTGTCGTGGAAGTTGTAGGGTTGTGCGTAACATTGAATAGAAACGTTGTGTGACGTGCGCGTGTTTGTGCGCAGGAGGCGTCCGCGCTGCGTTTGGTGTCGGCACGCGTGGGCGCCCTGAGCGGCGGGGGGCGGGGGGCGGGGTGGGCGCGGGCGCGGGCGCGGCGCTGCGGCTCGCCGAGCGCTACCTGCGGCGCGATGCGCGGCTGCCCGTGCGTCTGCACGCCTTCGCCGCGCTGCTCGCGTACGTGCGCCGCAACAGGTACGTGCTGAACTCGCGCAAACACTTCTAAGTAGTATAGGAACACAATATAGGTCACGGCCGGCGTAAGGTCTTTAGATCGCATGTTCGGTGCCCTACGTCGTGCCCATACTTATTAATTTAATTCATCATAGACATTTATGGACTTAACAAAACTAAATTATTTAGATACAGTATTCTTACGTATAGGTAGGATGGGATGATATGTAGTGTCCTTCCTATGTAAGAACCTTCGGCTTCAAGCAAATGTCAAAATTAAATGAACTAATGATTTCTTATATTTACGCGAACACTACACGTTAGTTTAAACTACTTTTACGGATTTTATCGCGTTTAATTTTAATTTTAATTGTTTTTATTTTTCATTCCCGACGTTTCGGTTGCTATGACCATGGGTGCTGGAAAACACCCTAAACGTCGGGAATTAGAAATAAAAATAATTAAAATTAAAATTAAACGCGATAAAATCCATGAAAGTAGTTTTAACCAATTAAATGAACTGTTACAAAAGAGCGTGAGTGCGAGGGACATGGCCACACGCGAGAGACATTATTGGGGGCTTGCTCCAATCGGCCCAGCGTAATATAGGTTTAATAAAGTCTTGAATTTTTTTGAATTTATAAACCTTCGGTTTCTACTACTAAACAGACTGCGCCCATAATACGTAACACAAAAAGGTTATTTATTTATATATTTTATTCGAAACGCCAACAACTTTTCTGTTCTTATGTGTAGTATACATAGTCACTTATTGCAAAATGGTAAATATCCGTAATTATTAAAATGCATTCACATATGAAAATTAAAATATATATAGAGCAACAAAATTTACATCAAAACCAATTCAATTAATTAATAATACAAACTAGGTGTTCCCCCCCACCTAAAATTAATTTGACTTATTACAGTTCCCACAATTCTGCGTGTCTCCTTGACACTACTGCAAGCGGCTCAAACCACTATTTCTTTGTTTGTAACAAAGTATGTAGTTTATTTTTTTCTACAATTTGACACCGATTTCATTTAAAATAATAAAGAAAACGCTGTAATTATTTATGTGCGTGCTTTGTCAATGTGATTTGAAGTTTATTTCAGAACCTTATTTCGTATTCGTCTTAAAACAGTAACTGCGACAAATAAAAAAACAAACAGCTGCTACCCACCCGCGCCATCAACAGCTGTGTCGTGGTTTTGTTCCTTAATTAACGGTCTAGTAATATACGTGGTCTTTGGGTACAATGTTGTTGTCTACTTAAACTATACCCTGTCACTCCGTCTTCAGAGCAGGGGTTGAAAGCGGTAAAGGTATAAGGGTATGGTACCGGTATAGAATTACGATACAGCTTCGATTTAAAGGTAGAACCAAAACGGTTGAGAATTACGGTTGTGGTACCGTTAAAAAAGAATTATACCTATATTTTTTTACGGTATCGTTATACCTATATTTTACTAATACCTTTACCGAAATAATTTCGGTACCGAAAAAATTGAGTATTTTAGGCTTATTTATATGTATTGTGTCTCGGACCTTGCTTAACGTTATGAGACTCATTCTATTTGGATTTCCTATGTTACTATATTTCATGTTCGGAGAAAATAAAACATCTTTATCATATTTGTATTTTTATTTATTATCAGTAAAGTATTTAATTAAAAACGTAATATTATGTTTAACATGTGGGTAACAATTCTTAACCTAGCTCTTCAGAATCAGTTAAAGGAACATCTTTAAAGTGCTTCCCTTCGAAGGGATGTAGGAATACTAATATTTTTGAGTACACACGGGCTTGCATACAAGTTTTTATATTTTGCATCCGTTTTTTATAACATTTGCCGGCCTTGAGAGCGATCGAATAAAGAACGCTAAGCTAAAAATTACTGCCGTGTAGTGGCGGTTAAGAATCCCCGTGGGTGTCGTAAAAGGCGACAGAGGGAAGGCGGCAGGGGATGGGCAGCAGCATCTTCCTGATAACATCAATTGTACAACAAAAAAAAACTGCAGTTGCCAACCCACTCGTAAAGCGTGGCAACTATGGAAATGCCCCCCACGAGCAACGACACAAGTAAACGGCCCCCAGTTCCACGGCGGCCGCGCTATTCCTGGCTAGGTGGCGAACATGGTAAAGGCGGGAGAGGGGTGCTAAGAATCTCCGGTGAAGTATCGATTGCCACCTAAGACGATTCGACTTGGCAACAAACAACGGACGCACCCTGAGGACTACCAAGAAGATCCTGGAGCTGGAAGAAGAGATAGACAAGTAGCGCTTGAATATTAAAGGATCATCCGCGGTCCGAAGAGAGGAGGAGGACACGGTGATTCTTGAATCCGGCAGCTTGTTCTATCACCGGGAGGGCGACCATTCTGTCCCAAGGAGGTGTTGGATTTATAGTCCACAAGTCTCTCGTTAACAACCTTGTAAAGATTGGTAGTGTGTCGACGAAGGTTGCGTACCTCATATTCAGAATCACCAAACGGTATCCAAGGTCATACAGGTCTACGCACCAACATCTATTACATTTTTAAATATTCTCTACGATATTTCTAGAGCCATGCATTCTTATAAAAACCACTATACGGTGTTAATGGGAGACTTCAACGCAAAACTAAGCAAAAGGAAGAAAGGTGAGCTGACGATAGGTAAATTTGGGTTAGGGCAACGGAACACAGGGGCCAGCAGCTGGCCGACTTCATGGAGAAGGAGGGACTGTTTATAATGAACTCTTTTTTCCTGAAGCGGCTCCACAGAAAGTGGACCTGGTCGAGCCCCGATAGTACGATAAAAAATGAGATTGACTTTATTATGAAGACGAGACGGTAACTGTTCAGTGATGTCTCACTGATCGCAAGGATGAAAACTGGCAGTGATCACCGAATGGTTAAAGGTACACTGAACCTAAACGTTAAGTTGAAGAGGTCTCGTCTAAAAAAGTCAACGCTCCGTCCCCCTCGTGCTCTAATCCAGAATCCCGAAACCTTTCAACTCGAGTTACGTAACCGCTTTCAGTGCCTAGAAGATTGCAATGCAGTGGACGATATGCATGACAAGCTCGTGGAAACTGTCCATGCGCTCGGAGCTAAGTTCTGCAAGACCCGCCGCAGAAGAACACAAAAACTCTCCGATCACACTCTTAATCTCATGGCTGTTAGACGGGGAGATGAGGCTGCAATCGTCAACAGATTTGACAGCATACAGGCAACTGAACAGACAGATCTCCAAATGCATGCGGCGAGACTTACGCAACTTTAATATTGCTCGTATTGAAGAAGCGATCGAATGGAACCAGGGCTCCAAAGTCTTTGAAGAATGAATGTGGCAACACCGTTTCCGGGACACCTGAGATTTTGAGTGAGATTGAGAGTTTCTATGAGCTGCTGAACACATTATCGCTGGAGCCATACGCAAGTGTGAGTAACGATTCAAGAGCAAGTCTAATCCGACACTATTCCGATGATATACCGAAAGTCAGTCTGAGCAAGAAAAGAAGGCTCTCTATCACGTTAAAAACGGCAATGCCCCAGGTGAAGATTGAATTACAGCGGAGTTTTTGAAAGCGGGCGGAAAACCGGTACTTAAAGTCCTTCAAAATCTCTTCAATTTCGTCCTTCATGGTGGCACTACTCGGAGGCTTGATGCAGAAGTGCAGTGCTCTTGTTTTTAAAGAAAGGCGATTACGCTCTCTTGAAGAACTACAGACCGATTTCCCTTCTGAGCCACGTCTGCGTGCCGTTTTCGAGAGTCATTACGAATCGTCTCGCACGCAGGCTCGACGACTCCCAGCCTCCCGAAAAAAGCCGGTTTCCGAAAAGGCTTCAGTACCATAGATCACATACATACCCTGCGGCAGATTGACGGAAGACCGAAGAGTACAATCTGCCACTTTACCTGGCGTATACCGCCAACCGGTAACAACCGTAACCGTATATGAGAAAGCATTTGATTCCGTCGAAATTTGGGCGTTGCTACAGTCCCTTCAGCGGTGCCAAGTTGACTGTCGGTATATCGAAGTGCTGAAGTGTTTGTACAGTAGGGCTACGATGCTAAGTGCTGTTTTCGAGTCATTACGAATCATATTCAACTGCAGAGAGGTGTAAGACAGGTTGACGTTATATCACCCATACTCTTCACCGCCGCATTGGAAGATGTTTTCAAGCTACTGAATTGGAAAGGTATTAACATCAATGGCGAGTACATTACTCACATTCGATTTGCCGACGATATAGTCTTTATGGTGGAATCGCTGGTGGATCTAAGCAATATACTCAATGATCTCAATAGTGTATCCCAACGTATATGCTTTAAGATGAACATGGACAAAACAAAGATCATGTGTAATGTTCATGTCACGCCTATGCTGGTAGTTGTTGGGAGCACTAAGCTCAAAGTTGTTGACGAGTACGTTTGCCTGGGACAAATAGTCCGACCAGGTAAGTCTAACTTCGACCGAGAAGTCTTCAGGAGATTTCAACTCGATTGGGCAGCGTTCGAGAAATTACGACACATCTTCTCGTGAGGTATACCTCAAAACCTAAAAACTAGATTGTACACCAGTGCATGTTGCCAGCGATGACTTACGGATCTGAGACATGTTCCTTTAACTGCTGGCCGTATGAGGACGATCATGGTCGCTCAGCAAGCTATGAAGAGGGCTTTGCTCGGGGTTTCTCTGCGCGATAAACTTAGAAACTGCAGTAGAACCAGGGCAATCGACATAGCCTAATGTATTAGTAAGCTGAAGGGGCAATGGGTCGGCCATTCGGCCCGAAGAACCGATAACTGATGGGGAAAAAAGGTTCTCGAGTGGCAGTCTCGTACCGGTAGGCGTAGTGTAGGCCTACTAGACGGAATGATGACCTGGTAAGACATGCAGGAAGTCGATGGATGCAGGTGGCTCAGGACCGTGCTTTGTGGCATTACTTGGGGGAGGCCTATGTTCAGCAGTGGACTTGTGAAGGGATATAATGATGATAATGATAAAGCTAAAAATGTCATTTCTTTGATCCTTTTCTTCTCGTTGGATAGCCATGCAATGGAAACATTCACAGCGATGTTTATCTTTCTCCGGGTGTTTTTCTACTTTAGGGTGTAGAGCAGAAGGAGTCCTTGGTCGTTCCGAATTCACAAAAATATCTAGGGAATGATGGTGCTTATTCTGACACATGATGACTGGTTCTGAAATAAATCACATTCAATCATATCATCACTCACAACTCGAAAAATTACGTTCGTTCGGCCTCAATCTAAAAAGTATAAAGATATACAATGTTGTATAATATCGTCAAGAAATGCTTAATGAGTTTGTACCTACTTTTATCCATCTTTACGACAATCTAATTGTAAAGTTATAACAAAGCACACATTATAACAAGCAGTTCACTCGGTAAGATTATGGAACTCACTACCGTCAAATATAAGAAATTCCGAAACTTTGTTGGTGTTCAAGAAATGTCTTAGAGATAACTACTTTGCATCCTGTTAATTTATATATATATATTATTCTATTATATTAGTTTTAGTTTATGTATATCATATGTAACTATCGTATTTATTATTATTATTATTTATTGATTTATTTTATTTTTATTTATTGTTTTATTTTATATAATTTCCTTTATGGGTCTACTGGAGGATATTTCAGCTAATTTGGAATAAGTAGAACCTTTGTACGAAATTACTATAAGACTGCTTCTGTATCTTAATTTGTGTACATAAAATAAATTAAAAAAAAAAGCACACTTGTGATTAAGTTGACAAAGTATACGCGGAAACATGAATGGCGGCAATATGGCAAAACAATCTACTTTGTTTAGCTGCCGAGACACGAATATCCGTAAATTTTCGATCAAGTACCTACTCTCTTACAAATGCGGCCGACACTGCGTGAAGCCTCGGTGCGAGCGGCGGCGTACAATTTCTTTGTTTATACTTTATACCTTTATTTTATAATTTAGATACTTGAAAAAGTAATGGTACAGTTACTTTAAGGTATAGTAATTTAAAGGTACCTTTATTTTAAGGTATCGAAATTTAAAGGTATGACGTCATACCGCTTATCGTCTGTACCATAATTTTTTCGGTTATTCAATCCCTGCTTCAGAGCACTGCTCGCACGCTGGTTAGCGCAACTGATTGGATATTAGTTATCGTAAGGAGACAACGCCGTATCGGAAATCTGATTATTACATAATTACTGGACGTTTCATTCATCGTCATCATAAGTGCTCAATTTATATATAGCCATGAGTTCGATAAAGCTGTAAAAGTCTACCGACTATCAGGCATTATCTCGGTTTGGGTCAATTTTTCTATTAAAAAAATCTCATACGCGTGCTTTGTAAAGCACGTAAGGTTGTTGGTCCTGCGCCTGATCTCACTTTGGTCGTGTCAAATCACTGACCTATTGAACTATGAAAGTGTTGGAAATGAGAAAGTCATGTGTGCACGCACATTAGATGTTCCCTGTTTTGCGCACATTAGATGGCTATACTAATGTTAAACACACGCTGCACGCGGTGCAATACAATGGGTAAACAGGTCGCCGCCTGTTGCGTTTTGTGCTCTCTGTCGCCTTACTGCAGGCCTGCCGATTCCCCATTAAATGGTGCTTAACATTAGTATAATCACTGTTGAGACTTGCGGAATGGAGGACATTATTATTAGAATACAATAAAATAATTTTTATTATAAATTACATCATCGTCATTATTACAGGCCTTCATAAATCTACTGCTGAACATAAGTCTGCCTCCCCCCCCCCCCTTAGCACTGTTCTCAGCTAATTGTATCCACAGACTTCCTACATGTTTTACCAGGTTGTCGTTCCATCTCGTCGGGGGCTGTGCTACACTTCGCCTACCGGTTCGCCTGTCGGTTCTTCGAGCTATATGGCTGGCCCATTGCCACTTCAGCTTACTAATTTGTTGGGCTCTGTCGGTCACTTTGGTTATACTGCGGATATCCGCATTTCTAAGTTTATCACTCAGAGAACCTCCGAGCATAGCCCTCTCCATAGCTCGCTTCGTGATCTTGAACTTCCTCATACGGTCAGCAATGAAGCAAAAACGTCTCCTATCATTAGGTCATCAGTCACTGGCTTCACGCACTGGTTGTACAATGTTGTTCTCAAGTTTTGAGGTATATGTGACGAGAAGATGTGTTGTAATTTCCCGAACACTGCCCAGCCGAGTTGAATCCGTCGATTGACCTCGCGGTCAAAGTTGAATACCTAGTCGTGCTATTTGTCCCAGGTAAACATACTCGTCAATAATCGTAATGCTCCCAAAAACTACCGGTTTAGGTTGGATGTTACACATGGTATTTGTTTTGTCCATGTTCCTTCTTAAGAAAATAACCTATCCTTTGAAAAGCATCATTGAGGTCATTGAGAATAGTGCTTAGGTATTTCAGCGATTCTGCCGTAAGGACTATGTCGTCAGCAAATCGAAGGTGAGTAATGTACTCGCCATTGATGTTAATACCGTATTCTTTCCAGTCCAGAAGCTTGAAAACGTATTCCAATGCAGTGGTAAAGACTTGGACATATAACATCACCCTGTCTTACCACCTCTCTGCAGTTGGATAGGTTTCGTACTCTGGTTCTGTACTCGGATAGCCATCGCAGCCCTACTGTACAAACATTTCAGCACTTCGACGTACCTACAGTAAAGTTGGCCCGCTGAAGAAACCCAGCACCGCTTAAATTTCGACTAAATGAAAGGTTTTCTCATAGTCTACATATGCAAGACATAGTGGGAGATTGTACTCCTCGCACTTCTGTACAATTTCTCGAAGGAGTATGTATGTGGTCTATGGTATTAAAAAAGCCTTTTCGGAAACTGGCTTGTTCGGGATGTTGGAATTCATTGAGTGGTTGTTATATATAATATATTATCATTTTTATTATAATACAGATTATAAGTAATTTTTACTTTGTTGTTTATTTACTTTTATTTATGTCCCGTAAATACAGGACATTTTGGAATGTTATAGATGGGGTACGGTGCCATTTTTTATATCTCATAGTTTCCTACTACTCGGAACTATTGTGTCGTAGTCGAAATAGTTGAGGATATGGCTTTTCACATGGTAGTGTCACGCTGCAGCTATATTACGGTTGTAGCACGAATGAGCTAACTCGACCGGGGAAGAACACACTCAAAATACCGGTGTGAAATAGCAGCTTAACGCTGCTGTGTTTGAAGTAACGGTGAAAGTAGAAAACCGGAGACCCTTTTTACTGGAAACGAAGCAATCCATCGGAGACCTCAGTGGTGACAACGCATCTGCATTTTCATTCTCGAGGATAAATGTAGATGTCCATGGGCCACAGTATTCACTTACCATCAGGTGGATTGTGTGCTTGATTATCAGCCTTATTCTATAACATAAAATAGAGAATGCACACGCTTTCGCATACAATCGGGCACTGTAGTCTTTGCCTTCACTTCATAATTATATTCAGTTCATATTTTCACGAGGTAGAGTCATGCTGCAGTTATATTAGTAGCATAGTTGTAGCACGAATGGGTCTGCTCGATCGGGGAAGGACCACGCTCTCACAGAAGACCAGCCTAAAATAGTAGCTTAATCCTGCTGTTTCGTATGGTGAGTGTAGAGATCTGGAGACCCTTATTACTGGAAATGAGGCGTTCCATCTTGGTCCTCACGGGTGAAAATTTTGATTCGTAATCGAGGATAGATGTAGATGTCTATGAGCCACAGCAACCACTTACCATCAGGTGGACTGTGTGCTCGTTTTTTACCCTATCCTATTAAAAAACTCGGAAGTTGCTTCGTAGGCGAAATCATCGAGGATATGATTATCAGCGGTATTTTGGTACGTGCAGGTGCGCTCACGGCGAGGAGCTGGCGGAGCGAGTGGGCGGCGCGATAGCGAGCGCGTGCGCGCTGGACGCGGAGGCCACACTACGCGCCGCCGCGGCCCGCGCGCTCCCCGAGTTGGCGCGCCTCTGCTCGCCGGACGCCTGCACCGACTTCATAGATCTGCTGGAGAAGGTACGCTGCAGCCCCGCCATGCGGCACCCCTGCCCTACCGCTGCGCGCTGGACTGCGACCTCCACATAGACTTGCTTGAAAAAATAAATATGTTGCTTCTCTTTGCATTTTCTTTCGCATATACCATGGGGAGTGCTCCGAGGAATTGTTCGGATTAATCCCAGCCGCCAAATTTCGTGAACGCACTACGCGGCAAACGTCGCGATACCATCCACACCATCTGGATGCTTGGCGGTCCACCCCTGTACGTTTTACAAGGAGTTTTCTTCCGCGTACGACCTCTCTGTGGAATGGTTTACCACCGGCGATTTTTCCGGACCGATACGACCTGGGGGGACCTTCAAGAAAAGAGCTTGCTCCTTTCTAAAGGGCCAGCAACGCACCTGCAATTCCCCTGGTGTTGCGGTTGATCACGGGCGGCGGTAGTCACTTAACGTCAGGTGAGCCGCATGCTCGTTTGCCCCCTCTTCTATAAAAACAAAAAACGGCAGCCCAGCAGTTCAGCACCCGCTGTCGCCATGACAGTAATAGGACTCTTTCTAAACCTTATGCAAAAAACTTCTTCATGACAATTTCAGTATGGAGTTTCTGTTAACTCACAGAAGTTAGACCTCAATCAGAGAGGAGGCCTCCGATGTGATGATGCAACTAATCAAAGTACTACTCTAAAATCGGCGTCTAATTTCATTGAAATAAGCAACCCAAATATCTAGTCTCGATGCTTGCTTGTCTCAATTTTAAATACCAAACAATCTACTTGATGATATAAGAGACAAAAAAACTTTAAATATTTAATAAAAATGCGGAATATTAAAAAGAACAGTACATTATTGGAATAAATTTTACCCTGTCCTAATTTCCAGATATTAAACCGGCCCTTCGAAATGTATGTGACGGATGTACCGATCCCCGCGGACGCGGACACGAGTGACCTGCGACTTGCGGTGAGCGGGTTGCTGGAGTTACTCCACGACAAACTGCTGCGCTCCCCGGGCACTCACGCCACCAGATGCTTGCTGGTGTTGATTGACCACCTGGACAACCACTATCGCCGACCTGCGCTGTTCATGCATCACCCTGATATTAGAATAAAGGTTTGTAGTTTAGTGAAATTGTTATATTGAGAGAATATAGAGAGAGTAATTATTTTTACGATACTGTTTTTTTTAAACTGAAACTTGTTTAGAATCGTGATTTGAAATTGGATGAAACGAAAAAGCGACACCAAAAAGAGACAATACATATATATATATATATATATATATATATGTGTGTGTGTGTGTGTGTGCGTGTGCGTGTGCGTGCGCGCGTTCGCGTGTGCGTGTGCGTGCGCGCGTGTGCGTGCGTGTGTGTGTGTGTGTGTGTGTGTGTGTGTGTGTGTGTGTGTATGTGTGTGCGTGTGCGTGTGCGGGCGCGCGTGCGTGCGCGCGCGTGTGTGTGTGTGTGTAGTATTTAGCCAATTTTATATTCAAGTACCTGGATGACCGAGCTTTCCTCGGTATTTTCTTTTTTTTTTGGGAATCGTATGTTTGGGAAATTATATTTAGATACAAATTACATACTGATGAAACATGAATAATATTTTTGGTCTTATTCACATAATAGAAAAAACTGAACTGGTTATTTGAATAAAAAATACGAGTGCAATTAGTTTAATTAAAATTTTGGTATTTTCAAAAAATACTAAAAAAAGGGCTCGAAATAATAGAGTTTCTACCAAAAGAAGGGAACTTGAAAAAAAGGAAAAAAGTCGGACCGAAGACAGGACGCGCACCAGAGCACTATGATTTCGCGACCGCTCGATATCCTCGACATCGAGCATAGACATCGAGCTCGATATCGAAGACAAGACGCGAACCAGGGCACTATGAAGTCGCGACGTCCCGATATACACTTGAGCTATTACGATCATTAATCTAGTGTTAAAATTTACCTTCTTATACTCGTATTATATCAGTTTTTCATTGCCTGAAAACACTTACAAAACGACATTTTTTTAAAAATGAATCCTAGCTCCATCGATTTATTGCCCCCGAAACCCCCTGGACACTAAATTTTTCGTTTCGTTTCCGAGATTCCGATTAAAATATATATATATATATATATATATATATATATATATATATATATATATATATATATATATATATATACATTATAATTTTAGTCATCAGTCAACATCATAAATAAAATAAAGACAATTAAAAAAACTTGATTTGAATGGATACTAGTTGGCGTGCAGTTGTCTCTCTCGGGTTGTCTAGTTTGGTATATCGAGTACAATTGTATCTGTTAAGAATCTGTTGTTCAAATTTCTTATTTCACAGCCTATTTGAAGTTCACTGCTCAACGTAGGGCTCTCCGACAGACTCACTCATCGAGATAATATTTGACATAGTTGACACACTGGGCAAGAGGGTTGGCAACCGCAGCTTTCAATTTTTACTGTTATTAATAATAAAGAGACGAAAAATAAAAAGCCTTTGATGATAGACGTTGAAAACTATTTTGTAAAATATCGAAATTTTTCGTATTTACACTGTGAATGGAAAAACGAAGAAGAGCTGTACAAAGGTGACAAACGAATATTTTCAAAAATAAAACGTTTTAACCAGAAACGAGCAGAGATGATGGACCATTTAATCCTGATTATGTAGAATTTGAAAGAATTCTGGATATGTCTGAGAATCAAGATCCAGGAAACAATACTGTGGTTAAACATTAAATAATAGAAATAAAAAAATAGAAAAGAAATATAGAAATAGAAAGGCGTACAATACGAAGACAGTACGTGGGAATTAGAAGAGGATATTGATGTTGACAAAATTCCGGTTCAATTGCCATCTATCGCCTCTTATTTACACTCAACAGATGACAGGGGGTACAGAATATTTTTACGCCGTCACTACACGGCTTTTAATTGGTAGGTACGGGTTTAGTCTATTCTGATATATCTTAACTAAATAGGGTGTATATATCAAGCAATATTAATGGTAAAAAAACTGTGCTTGTCATTTGTATCTTTTCATGTATTGCGTTGTAGTTACGATTTCTTATTTTTGTTTTCTTTCTTTGTTTGGAGCAAGTGTTAAGGGTCGGTGATGTGGTTACTTGCGCAGATCTTCGACATGCTGTTCGGGCTGCGGGCGAACGCGTTCAACTGCGTGGGGTTCTGCTACGAGGGCGCGGGCGGGGCTGCGGGTGGGGGCGGGGGCGCGTCGCGCGCGCGGCCCGTGTGCTCGCCCTTCCTGCTGGTGGAGCCGCCCGCCGTGCGCGGCCAGACACCGCAGCCGCTGCAGCAGAAGGATTTGCCGCCGGTTTTTATTATATTTTTTATTACTTACACTATAGCCTATAAAAGTTCACTGCTGAACGTAAGCTACTCCCAATTAAATTGGAGTAAGAGTGATTTTGTCGTAGTTGCTTTGTTTTGGCAGACAGGCTGGCATCTACAGTTATTATCTTGGGTTGCTGTAACGAAAATGCTATTTCTCATCTCCTACTTCAGTTTCCTTGCGTATCCTCTTACGACACCCCTGAATGATTGGATGTGACATGGATATCATAGGATAGTGGATATTCCTGCACAGCCCCTACACGGTAATTATTGTACTGAGTGACTATTTTTACCGTCGAGAAAATAATACAGTGTTTTGTGTAAGTGGAATAGACGCTGTCCTCGAAGTATTTTTAAAATATAACTAAATAAACAAAGTTTCCGATTATCCAAATCAATACATAAAAACAATTCATCCTAAAGCGTTTACGTAAAAATAGTAAATGAAATTTGTAAGAGCGGGCGAGACACATGCACATTTCTTTCCTTATCTAAGCGCCATGCAGCCAAGTTAAACTTTTTTATAAACATAACGGGCGCCTTACGTTAACAAAAAAATATATTTCTCTTATAAGTATTTAGGCACTTTTGATATTTATTTTAGATTTTTACTGCCTCGTTGGTAGTTGTAGTAATGTCACAGCTAATCATGAAGTCGTGATCTTGAATCCCGGGTCGGGACAAAAGAAATCAATTTATTGAGTTTTTCGGTCAAGAAATTCTCAGTAGCTACCCGGAGTCAGAAAGTTGGCGGTGTCTCATCCCCGTGCCTCAGAAAGCACGTAAAGCCATTAGTTGGTGGTGCTTTTTGCGTATAATGTCAATGTCTTTAAAACTCAGTGAAAGTAGACCTCCCAGTAATAGTTACTGCTTACTAATTCAAGATCAGCATATACTGGTTGTTAAAATTAGTACTGATTAGTAAAATACTTGGTCAATTAAAGAAAAAGATTTAAAATAGCAGAACTTCTCAATCATTCAATAAAAAAAATAACTCTAAAACTGTTTCATTATATAGAATAATAATATTAATATGTAGAATAATGAAAGCGGTAATAGTTGAATCGAAAAGGAGGTGTAATATAAAATATATACAATCTAGTGTTAATAAAACAAAAGCTACATGGAACTTGATAAAAAATAACACCAATTCAATAGAAAACACCATAAAAAATATAAAAGTTAACGGGTTGGTAGTCAGTGAGCCAAATGAAATGGTAGAAATTTTTAATAACTTATTCCTTACACGTAATTATCAAAATTCTAATGTTGGATCTTATAAAACTTTAAATAACTCATTTAATTGCAACAGTATTTTCTTATCACCGATCTACATAAATGATGTCAGTAAAATAGTTAAACAAATAAAACCGGAAAAATCTTTTGGCTACGATCATATATCAGTGTATTTAATTAAACAATCCTTAAAGCATATATGAGCCGTGGTAGATCAGTGGTTAACGCTCGCTGTAAATATAACAGAACGCGAGTAACCCGGGTTCGATCCCCGCCGGCACCAATGAAATTGTTAATTGCAATTTTAAGTGCTGATTTACCACGTGCTCAGCGGTGAAGGAAAACATCGTGAGGAAACCTGCATGTCTGAGGAATAAGAAAAAAAAATATTTCGAAGACATGTGAAGTTCGTCAACACGCATTTGGGCAGCGCGGCGGACACTTCCTTGCCCTAAACCCTCTCAGAAATGTGGGGAGGCCTGAGCCCAGCAGTGGGACGTATATAGGCTGTAACTTTACTTTTACTTTTTTTACTTTAAAGCATATTTCAGAACCAATAATGTATATCATAAATCTTATGTTAGAAACGGGTACATTTCCAAGTGACCTAAAATTGCTCTTATAAAGCCTATTTACAAAAAAGGACCGAAGCAGGACCCAAATAATTACAGACCCATAGCACTACTACCAAGCTTTTCCAAAATCTTTGAAAAAGTTATTAATAATAAAGTCATGAATTTTGTTAATGTAAATAAAATCCTAATCAATATGGATTTCAAAAAGGTAAAAACACGTCATTAGCTATATTTAAAATAATGAAATATATTTGGGATGACATAAACGAAAAAAATCCATGTTTGGCCATTTTCTTAGATATGACAAAAGCATTAGATTGTGTTAATTATGAAATTTTACTGAAACACTTGGAAAACATTGACATTCGCCGAATTGCTCTAAAATTATTTAAATCGTATTTATAAGATCGATATCAGGCAACTACTTTGGATACGTATAATAGTAATACTATAACTATTGAAATAATTAAGTCAAAATTTAAAAAAGTCAACATTGGTGTACCTCAAGGAAGTAATCTCGGTCCTTCTTTGTTTTTAATATATATCAACGAGATATTTAAAATCACCAAGCATTTAACAGTAATGTTTGCTGATGATGCTACAGTCTTTTATACTAGTAAGCTAATAAATAATTCAGAACTTGAAAGTGAAATTAATAAGTCCATAAAAGACATAGTGTCCTGGTTAAAATCTGTAAACCTTATAATTAATGTAACTAAAACTAAAATTCTCCAATTTAGAAATTACAAGACCGAACCAATCCATTTAAAAATATCATTTGATGGCTCAGTCATAGAGGAAGTAGATAATATAAGCTTTCTTGGAGTTAAAATTGACTCTCACCTAAATTGGAAATCATACATAGAAAAGATTAACAAAAAGATATCGAGTTATTGCTATGTTCTTTCAATACTTTCTTGGTCAACCTCTGAAACTGTTACTAGAAATGCGTACTATGGTTATATTTATCCACTGTTAATCTATGGTATAATTTTTTGGGGTAGTTCAACCAACATAAATGAAACGTTTATACTACAGAAACGATGTTTACGCATCATATACCGTAAAACAAATAGAGACAGCCTGAGGAATTTATTTAAAGAAAAGCGTTTTTTAACTGTAAATGGAATATATATTTTGAGTTGTGCCTATTTATAAGAAATAATTGCGATTTATTCGAAACGGCAAAATTTACGCCCTCGTTACGAAAACAATTTTTATCTACCTCAAATTAAAAATAAATTGTTTGACAAAAGTGCATACATAACAGCAATTAAAGTATTTAATCACTTACCCAATAGTATTAAAACAATAAAAGGGCCCAAATTCAAACATAATCTAAAAAACTGGTTGGTGGAACATACGTTTTATACGCTAAATGAATTCTATAATTTTAAGAGTTAATATCGTGTTCTTTATTATATTTATATCTATAAGCATTTTTTTCAAATATTTTATCTTAGAAGTTAATTGTAAATCTATTGTCTGTTAAATGTAAATTGCAAAAAATGTAATCTGTTAAATGCAAATAGTATATATATTATGTTTATGAAAATTGTAAATCTATTGCACGACTGATGAGGCAACTGTTGATACCTTTAATAATATGTCATCTTCAACGTGTACACAGTAATGCAATAAATGAATTATTATTATTAACAATAATAATAATGCTGTCGCATGTTTGTAAATTACCCTTCGTTTTAGATTATTATTTTTGTGATTTCTATCTTTCCTTCATACTTTTACGGACTTAGGCCGTCTAATATGCTGTTGTTGAGTTGAATTACAAGTTAAATTTTATCTTGCATTATAATTAATTGATAAACAGTTTCTGATAATAATTTATATGCCTGCCGTATACTGCATCATCTTGGTCTATTTAAAAGATCGAAATCAACTTATTTATATACTACACTTATTTACAAATAAAAATTACCTTTTTATTATATCGCAGTAATTGTTCAAAATGTCTACAGTTTCCTTCTAAACACAAACTAGCACGGTTTTGTAAATTGTTTGTTAAACTTCGAAGCGTGTTTCTATTATTTTTTATCACATTAAATGCGTCTATTATACGCTCCTTTAAATCACTAACACTATGTGCGTCGTCTGTGTACACAACACTAATCATTTTAGTTCGGCACATTTCTAGGTATTCGACATTAGAGTATTGGTACATGTTTTCGATAACTATCAGCGGGCGGCCGATACACACGTGTAAACATATACAATACGACGTAACGCCGTGGCTAATTGCACTTGACTGAAAAATATAATGAAAGCGCGTGGACCGCAGGCGGGAGCGGGTATTGTGTGGGCGGCACTTGCGCCAAACGACATCAAAGAGGCCTACCGCGGGTGCTTCGAACATCGGTTGTTTAAAATGTATAGCATCTCGTTACAAACTCATTGGTATTATTGCTGCTCAATATGTAAATGACGAAAATGTTGCTCTTACACGGCCACTATACGGGTTGTTTCAATTTTGGACTTTTGATAGGATTTTTCTCCTTTTGAGCTCAGAACAGGATGATCCTGTTTCATTTCTCAATATAACCTCATACGACACTTAAAATACAATTATTTGGCACGCTTTCTGTATCGTGGCGCTGAAAACGGGAACGATATTGCGTATTTCCGATTTTATTTCCTTTGCCTACCCATCGTACTACACTCTACTACACGGCACGCTCGCTTAGGCAGGGCGCGTGCGTGGTCATGGCGGGCTTCTGTTTGATTTTCCTCTGGCGCGTCCTATGACACACATGTTACGTGTATTGTAAGAGCGGTGTGCGCAGGGCGCGTGCGTATTCCCGGCCGGACGGGCGGCGCGCACGCTGGCTGGTGCACTGACACGCGAGGCGGATTGGGCGGTGCTGGCGCACGTGCTGCGCGCGCTGCCTGCGCTGCTGCAGGCGCGCGCGCTCGTTGTCGGCCGCCGTGCGCACGACCTCGACCTGCTCGCCTCCACGCTCTGCGCCATGGTACGTGCGCCTGTGCACTGAACACACATACACACACACAAAAATGCTGCCCGCGCTGCTGCAGGAGCGCACGCTCGTCGGCCGCCCTGCGCATGACCTCAACCTACTCGCCTACCACACACACACACACACACACACACACACACACACACACACACACACACACACACACACACACACACACACACACACACACACACGTGCTGCGCGCGCTGCCTGCGCTGCTGCTGGCGCGCGCGCTCGTTGTCGGCCGCCGTGCGCATGACCTCGACCTACTCGCCTCCACGCTCTGCGCCATGGTTCGTGCGCCCGTGCACTGCGCGCACACACACACACACACATACGCACGCGCGCGCGCGTGCGTGTGTGTGCTGCGTGTGTAAGCAATACATTTACACATAGACGTACGAACGGGTCGGCTCGACCGGGGCAGTACAACGCTCTCACAGAATACCAGCGTGAAATAGCAGCTCAATGCTGTTGTAATTCGTATAGTGAGTATAGATAACCGGAGACCCTTTTTACTAGGAACGAGGTATTCCGTAGTCCTCAGGGGTGACAACATATTATTTTAATTCTTAATCGAGAATAGATGTAGTTGTCTGTGAGCCACAGCATCCACTTACCATCAGGTGGGTTGTCGCTTGTCACCCTTATTTTATTTAAAAAAAGTACTACGTTCTTTTGAGCTTGCAAACACCCCACTGTTTAACATATGTTACACAAAATTTAAATAATCTGTTGGTCACATTTGACAGACTAACAAAAAAATTTGTGCCCCTTAAATCTTATTACAAATATTTTTCTCGCTTATATAGGGGAGTCGGAACTGTTTCCACTTCTGCAACGTATTCAATTTTTTGAGCATCAAAATCTGTGGGTCGAAAAGTTACATCAAAAATATGTCGGAACGAAAAAACGCTTTAGTCCCAAATCGTTTATTTTTCTTATACTATATGCGCCTCTTCATTCATATAATCGAGTCAATACATGTAATTACATCAATAAGACAAAATGTCATCTAGAAGCTTACTCTCACTGCAAATTTTTAAGAGTAGGAGTTTTTACATATAACTAATACACTCATTCTAATTATAGGTTTCTGAAAGGAGTCCATCATTTCCGGAGAGCCTTCGTGTAAATAGTGGCCAAAAACTACTGTTGTCAGAATTCCATGCGACGGTATTGCCGGCATTGGCTGCGTTAGCCTCGTACCACAACTTTTTAGAACCGCACACACAACAGCGAATTATTAGGTGTTTACTGCGATACGGCATGGGTAAGCGATTTTTTTTTGTATTTCACAATTTGAAAGCACAAAAAATAATTAAATTAAACATTTCTTTTCTGTTTTTTATCCTTAGATGTAGAATTTTTTGTCTTCATTAAAATATGGTATACCATACTTCAAGGATAAAGAGCCGTGGTAGCTCAGACGATTAGCGCTCGCTGTAAATTTCACAGTACGCGAGCAAACCGGGTTCGAAGCCAGCCGGCACCAATGAAATTGTTAATTGCAATTTTAAGTGCTGATTTACCACGTGCTCGGCGGTGAAGGAAAACATCGTGAGGAAACCTGCATGTCAGAGAAAAAAGAAAAAAAAAATTTCGAAGGCATGTGAAGTTCGCCAGTACGCATTGGGGCAGCGCGGCGGACTATTCCTTGCCCTGAAAACCCTCTCAGAAATGAGCGGAGGCCTGTGCCCAGCAGTGGGACGTATATAGGCTGTAACTTTACTTTTTACTTCAAGGATGTTCTCTCTTTGAGTTATGGTATATTTAATCAAGAGACTCGATAAAATCGGTCCACATTTGACAAAGATACGCGTAACACTTGTACAAAAAATAATAATGGCAAATTGAAAATCCACTCCTTTTTTTAAGAACGATTTCAAGTACAAATTTATTCATTGTCAACAGTACTCCGTGCACCACAGCCTTACATCAACGCATTAACGATCTTCACGCTGGAGACTCGAGAAACAATGGTGAAGATGTTGCCAGAAGTGTTGCTTGATTTGTCCAAGATATCCGACACTCAAGCTATTGCCAGTCCCATGCTCGAGTTTTTGTCAAGTAAGTTTCTTGACTATTAGACATACCTCGTTCTGGATTTGAAAAACAATTATAGATTTTAATAACCTCAAGTTTGCCGTGTGGAAGCGTAAGGAAATCAATCAAATTTTTTTAAAACTGTCGAAAATGCCATAAAACTCTTATGGCTTCCGACAGATGGCATTAAACAATTTCTTCTATGCCAGACGTAAACGGTGATCACGTCTGGTTTTGTCTACCAAGCATGGTCATTGTGGTAAATCCCTACTACAAGAGATGCCGATTTACAGCGACGGACTTTTATTTATTTATGCTTTATTTTCACACTAACTATAAAAAGGCGGAGTTTTTTTTATAGGATAGGGTGACATACGAGCACACGGTCCATCTGATGGTAAGTGGTTGCTGCGGCCCATAGACATCTACATGTATCATCGATTACAAAACAAAATGCAGATGTGTTGTCACCCGTGGGGACTAAGACGGATTGCCTCGTTTCCAGTAAAAATGGTCTCCGGTTCTCTACACTCACCATACGAAATAGAGCAGCATTAAGCTACTATTGCACGCTGGTATTCTGTGAGAGCGTGGTCCTACCCCGGTTAAGCTGACCCATTCATTCTGCAACTATACCAATAATATAGCTGCAGCATAGCTCTACCACGTAAAATTATTTAAGAGTTAATGCAACAAGGCATTCTCTACCAGTCTACCTCCAGACTAAGCAGAGAAGATATTGTGGGTGCAAAGTGCAACAGAGTTAAAAATATCTATGACTACTATTACATACTACGATACGTATTATAAACATAATTACACAGAAAAAAATTGATATGAACGTGTTTCACAGCCTTCATACGAACTTTTAAATAAGGTTACCTGGGGCAAGTGTGACATAAATTAATTAAAACTTTAATCGACATTTAAGTACTTCTACTCTGCAAGGATTTAATATAGAGAATTCAGTTTCATGACATCAACTATTAAGTGGTTGTATGTTTGATCAAGCATTTGAATATCTACAAGTAGCAATTTGTAATTTGAGGTTATTAAAACTAATTGAGGTGGAAGACTGTCACACTTATCCATCAATGGGGCGAGTGTGACAGTACGCTTTTTTTGTAGTTACTTTATTATTATCTGTGGTTTTCAACAAAATTGATGAGATGATACTGACGTCGATATATTTTATGATCTATGGAAACGATTTGAACATCCATTTTTGTGTAACATTGAATTTTCCCCAACATGTGGCAAATATGACTATTTTTTACCGATATAGTAGTGTACCTTTTTTAACCAGATTTACTACACTAGCTCTAGATGTTTTGTAAGCATAATAAAAGGAATGCCAAGTGCAAAATAAAGGTTGATTCAGAACGTTAACAATTTATGATAATATAATCATAATAAGCGTGATACTGTCACACTTACCCCGATGTCAGGTATTATGTGAGGTAAGTGTAACTGTATCCGTATTTCAAAGAATAGTGAATTTCAGGTCGCAGAAACATATTACTCTATGGGTACCAATATTATTCTTTGTATCTGGTTTAAAATAACGACATATCGAAACAATAACTTCACCTCTTAAAATTGCGCTGTCTGTCGCCAGTTGACTACTTTTTAAAAATAACGTTTGTTAATAAAGTAGTTCAAGCTATGTACTTAACTGTCAGTTTAGTTAATAGCATAAAATTTCATGTGTTGCTTAATAGATAGAATTAAACCAAAAACTCGCATTTGTTACACTTGCCCCACTTTTACACTTGCCTCGGGTGACACTACACCATTAAGTAAAAGATTTGGAAATTCTATAGTTTCTTTTAGGTTCTATACTTTCCACCCTGGGCTGGTATGGTAAGTGCAGAACCCAATTCAAGCACAAATGTCCTGCGCTCACCAAATTTTGATTAACCGCTTTTAGTTGGTTATAACGTCATAAATTACATACGTTTACAGTATATTGTATTGTACATTTGTTTATCCCAGCATTAACTCGGCTGCCTCGCGTGTTTGCGTCTTTCGTTGAAGACCAATACATGTCGGTGTTTGCCATCCTGCTTCCGTACACAAATCCGTCACGCTATAACCACTACGTTGTGTCGCTGGCGCACCACGTCATCGCAGCCTGGTTCCTCAAGTGC
The DNA here is from genome assembly GCA_907164705.1 of Parnassius apollo. Classification (NCBI taxonomy): domain Eukaryota; kingdom Metazoa; phylum Arthropoda; class Insecta; order Lepidoptera; family Papilionidae; genus Parnassius; species Parnassius apollo. Next base: position 1,326,276 of record CAJQZP010001218.1, read on the forward strand.
CGCCTCTCTTACAGGAGAAACTTCGTTCGCTTTATAATTCACGTGAGTACCACTCATATTACCACTAATTATCACATGAAATAACATTAAAAATATTGGATCTTAGTGGTCCTCGGTCTTGTAAGTCGGATAATTTTAAAGTACATACATAAACACCCCCCCTTCACCCAAAGGGGTAGGCAGAGACTACAGACTTCCATTTAGCACGATCCTGACATACCTCTCTCGCCTCTTCCACATCCATATATCTACGCGTACATGCTCGTCGGTTAAGGGTACTCTTAATTTGGTATATATTTAGTATATCGCCAATTTGGTCGACAAACTTCCGCCTAGGACGTCCCTTTCTGACTCTTCCATTCACTTCTGCAACATATATTTGCTTTCTCAGTCTTTCCTCATTCATTCTTTCTACATGACCAAACCACCGAAGCATTCCTTTCTTAATCCTGGTCACCGCATCATCTTGCAAACCACACTCTTCTTTTATCACACAGTTTCTCACCCTGTCACTCAGATTCAGCCCTAACATACTCCTTAGCGACCGCATTTCTACTGCATGTATTCTACTTTCGTTCTTCTTCTGCGACACCCAACTTTCACTACCATACGTTAAAGTAGGGACTAATACAGCATTCTGAATTGCCATACGTACCTTTTTTGACACATTCTGACTTTTCACAATAGAGTTATAATATAGGAGACTTCAAAATTCAAAAGTCTCCCATATAATTTGTAAATACTTCTACACAACGTAATATAACTGTACCATTATACTAAATTGACTGTAATTTCTTGTAAAATGCATAATTTATAACGTCAACCTTAGATAATCGACATGAATAATAAATTCGTTGTTTTGTTTTCAAATAAAGAACATTAACAGAGACCTTAATTTCAAAAACTATTTTGTAATGAAAATCAGGCCTGTTGGTTTAAAAAAATGCTGTGACGATATTTTACATATTTATCTATACTATAATAATACTCTGACACGTCTGTCTGAACACGCGTCATGCAAAAACCTTTGAACCGATTCGGATGGGACTGACAGATAGCTAAAGTTATAAAGAACTAGGCTTAGACTACTTTAATTTTAGGGTTCAGCGCAAAAAAAATCCACGTTGGCAAAGCCGCGAGGAACAGCTAGTCTATAAGTATTACTGCTGTGTCCTATAAAATATATAGTAACAAAATATACAGGCTTATTTTGCTATAACCGACCAAATTTACAGAGAAGGGTCGGAATAAGTAATATAGGCAAATGGTAATGAAAAATTAATTTAAAAAAATCTCAAACATTCTGCACTTTTTATATACTGCTAACTGATTTTAATGCGCACGCACACATTCGTAAGGGTCGATTGGTAGGCAAAAACGTTGTTGCCCATAAATAACATTTAATTCCGAATAATTTCAAATAATAGTAGGAGTTATTATTTACTCGTATTTTTAAAAACTGCAATAACGGTATATCATTATTTATATATTTGAACTGAAGTTTAAAATTTGGCTACTCTGACTAAACTATGAAACTAATTCTTAAAATCAGTATGCCTTTTGAACTACAAAACGCTTTATTATAATATATATGGACAATGGCGAAATAATATGTAATGGAATTATTAAGCGTCTACTTATGTCACCAATACAGATATCAATAAAATAATTTACTATGTATTATCTGATCAAGCTTATGGCCTATCGAAGTCTGGAAAAAAATCGTCATACACAATTCAAAACTTAATTGACTGGTTGTTGTAGTTGTTACGATTCGTCAGTTAAGACAGGCAAAGGTAAACTTATACCATCAGCCGAATTTGACGTGTATTTTATTCAGAAAACTCTAATATAATATACTAATACGTTCTTTAAGGATTTTCTCTATGCTAATTACCCTATATAAACATATATGAAAATTATATTGACTAGTTGTTGTTGTAACGATTTGCCAATTAAGGCGTTTTATACCATACAGCCTATATTATGTGCCAAATCTATTGAGAAAAACGGACAATGACCTGAGATATGAGCGGAGTGTCAAAAGGCGTGTAAGTTAAGCCGCGTTTTCACTTTACGAGTACTCTCGGACCGAGTGCGCTCATACGAGCTAGATTGTATAGGAGTCCACTCTGAACTTGGTTAAGTTACGAGTTCATCAGCGTCAAAGTAGCATTTAATTTTGTCTCTTTGTACGCGATGACAACTGAGCAACTGCTGCGAGGTACAGAAGTTGTGGCAGATATGTTAATCACTGAAGTTCAAAATCATGAAAAGAAAAAAAATCAAAGCAAACGAAAAATTTTGACCCGAAACTGGATTTTAAAACGTGAAGAACTAGGTCCTTCAAATAATTTTATTCGAGAATTGTACGAGGAAGATAAAACCAATTTTAGAAACCATTTGAGATTAAACAGCGAACAATTTGAGTATCTGCTAGAAAAAGTAGCACCATGAATACAGAAATCAGACACCCATTTGAGGAAAGCAATACCTGCAAAAGTTAAACTTCAAATAGTATTAAGATATCTAGCTACGTGTGACAGTTTTGGTACCCTAGAAAGTCACTTTCGAGTACCGAAATGCTCCATGTCCCTGTTTTTAACTATGGTATTAGATGCTCTTTATGATGCATTAGAGAAATTTATACATTTTGGGTATCTTTGTTTTTATATTCAGTCTCACACAACACAGTCTACAAATCTCAGAGTCAGATCTCATGTTCGTTCCACTTTTTTTTAATTGGCGCCATTTTGTCATCACAAAATTATCCGAGTTTACTCGTAAAAATAGAACCTCATCCGACTCCACTCTGATCGAATGACGCTGTCCGAGTACGCTCGGGTTGCGTGTTTACACACTACGAGTAGCGTCCGAGTAGGCATCCGAGCACACTCGGTCCGAGAGTACTCGTATAGTGAAAAGGCGGCTTTACGTAAAAAGTAAGATCTCAAATTAGATGAGATAACAATATTAAAATATTGATATTATTCACACTTCTGGGTCAGCACATATGTTTTGTTTTTTTGTTTCTTAAATAATGTTGTCTGTGGTTCCTATAAACATCGTTAAAGCTTACGGTATATCGCGAAAATTGTGTTATATTTTATATTTCAATTTATGGTAAGTAACGCAGCAATTCATTTAATAACAGTTTCATATTAAAAAAAATATTTGAAGCAATATAATCACCATATTGAGCTTTTACAAATTCATCCCTTTAAAATAAACAAAACGCGCGTTACGTCAGTTAGTTCGTAAAAAGAAACGTGACAATAGCAGCCAGAGATGCGTCACCTTTTTTGCAAGTGAAGATATGAGTGATGATTGCACCGAATAAAAATAAAGTTCTTATATAACATTAAAAATTAAGTTTTATCTTTTGAATAAGTACGTACTTATTCGGTTTCGTTATCACTCGAATCTTTATGTTTTATAAATTAATGCTTTTTGTTGTTAAATGAATAAAGTACCTTATAACAATAGATGATTTCTCTTCTATAGCGATCTTTTACATAACCTTTTAATAATAATAATAGTTAATAAATATCTATTATATCAATCATTATAAGAAAAAAATTAAAAAAAATCATAAATAAAGAAAATACTGTGGCGGCGCTGTCGTCGCGCCACAAGCGAAATACACCGAAGCCTAAATCACGCTATCAACATTCCGAGTCATAAACAGTATATATAGAACATCTCCGAACTATGACATGGAGTGTCGGCCGCTCCCCGGCATAACACCTTGCCCGGCGGGAGATCTCCCCTTTTCCTACTTCGGCCACAGTGGTGACCACCCGACGTGATCTGAACACGCAACCAAACAACCTTCGGAAACTTCAAGCCTCATCATCGTCATAGAATACCCCACCCATTCGCTCCCCAGCAGATATCGTCTGCAGTCTTCATATCCTGCAAGCCATCTAGCTTCACAAGGTTCATCGCAGCACTGGAATAATAATGCTTCCTGTTCCTTCAAGCTACTCTCTGCGTTATACAGTGTTCGGCACGGCTCTGAGCCTTACTGCTCGCCTCTGCTTCACGGCACTCTCGCGATTACTGCCTTCTTCTCGACTCACCGCAAATTACAAGACAATCTCCTGGCACTTGCACATTCATCGACAACTCGACTGCACTAACGACCTATGGTCTGTGCAGGGGGGTGATGTGGCGGCGCTGTCGTCGCGCCACAAGCGAAATACACCGAATCCTAAATCCCGCTATCAACATTCCGAGTCATAAACAGTATATATAGAACATCTCCGAACTATCACACGGAGTGTGAGACGCTCCCCTGGCAGAACACCTTGCCCGGCGGGAGATCTCCCCTTTTCCTACTTCGGCCACAATACTACATATATAATGTGTTTATATATTGAACGTTGGTAACCCCTGGTTAAACGACCGAAAGGTCATTGTACGTTTTTCTCGATCGATTTGGCACATACTTTAGTCTGATGTGTATTTTGTTTAAACTATATTATCTTTAATTCCTGACCTGCAGTAGTATGACCAAAGAAAAAAAATACGTGTGGCACTCGGTGACTGCCGCGGTAAAGCTATTGCATAGCATTTTTTATCAACTTATGCAATTATAATTATTTATTTATTTTATTTATGCAGTTAAGTCTTTGATATTAAATCAAGTTACACTTTTTGAGCGTGGTGACCGATAAGAAAACAATTTTTTTCTCTTATTGAATAAATGAGAAGTTAATATTGTTTAAACTATTTTTAATATCTTACAATACATGTAGGTTATTCAGGATTTTTTATCATTGAGTTAGCAGCTAGTGTACACGCATACGTCTAGTCGCACGCACACAAACACCGTGCCGAAGTCTGCCGAGTGCCGAAGTCTGCCGAACTGAAACGACGTTAGACGATGCACGGCTTTCAACGCCACACCTCCGTGCCCGTCGGAGTGGGGAGCGTGAGATTTTTTTTTCGTTACGGAATTTCTGGATTCGGTCCCCGCGCTCAAGGCCCGCGATAGAAGCTATGCAATAGCTTAAAATATTCAGGATTTTAAACTCTATATTTTTTACATATTTTGCATTTGTAGACGCAAGAAAAAGTCACGTAAAATAAATAAATAAAATTTGAAGTGTGCCTTGCCTTTGTCTGTCTGTTTGTTCCGGTTAATCACCGAAACGGCTAAACCGATTTTGACTGAACTTTTACAGGCATATAGCTAATGTTATAAAAACTAATTTAGGCTACTATTTTATTTACATTAGGGTTCTGCGAAAATACCATATAAACCAATCGTAATAAAGTCGCGTAGCACGACAGTTTCTACAGCGGTTTATGGTTTCACTTTGAATTGAAATTTTTAATTTGAATTGAAAATCTTAGTTTAAGCAAGAACTTGTGACCCACTTTAACTTTTTTTAGACTTGAGTAACCTCCTTTTTGCAGGGCCTGCACAACTATATAATAATGCCGTTCGAAGAGCAACTGCAGTATAAGTCAAACCACTTTCAACAAACTTCCTCAGCCAATGAGGATTCATCCAATCGTCAACGTAGTTCCAGTCTGGTTCGTTAAATTTTAACATTAATTTTCTTATTTGTATACCGAAATAATATTATAAGTATTATATTACCAGGTTCTTATTTATAAATTTTGTTACGCGCCCAAGTTGACGTCAGGTACCTGGAACTAGCGCCATCTATTGTCAGGGACCAGAGCGAGGAGGGCTTCCTAGAAAATGTCAATCTTGACTTTCGACCAACAGCGCCATCTAGTATCGAATAGAAGAATTAAGCTTTCTAGAAGCCCCACACTTGAACTTTCTGCGCCTGGTCGGTTGGCGCCCGTATTTACTTGAATATACTGGATGTTTTCGTGGAAGAGCCAAATAAGCCAATAAAGCCACTGCAAGCTGCGATCGGAGCAGTATTGAATTTAGCGAGACAAGCGAAGCTTCGGGGCGAAATAAAGTGAATCAGTGTGATTAATTATTAGTGTTTTAAGTTTTAATTGGTGTTCGGTAATAAAAGTGTAAATTTTGGTAATTCAATCGGCAGTTTTTATTGTCACGAACCTCAAGCTCGTAACAATTGGTGTCAGAAGTGGGATAAAATCATGCCGATTTTACCTAAGGAGGAAACGGAGGGTGTCCGTACCTGAAGTCAACGTCAGCAGGAGACGGACCAGAGACGATTTGGTGGTGTAACGTCGCAGATGTCTGAGGGCCAGCTGCCGGCCACGGAGGCCGGCCCGTCAGCAGCTCCTACGTCTGTGGCACCTGACTTAGGTGCTCTTATGGTGATGCTGCAGCAGCTGCAGCGCGGACAGGAGGAACAAGCCCGTCGGTTGGAAGAGCAGCTTCGGGGTGGACAGGATGAACAGGCCCGCCGACAGGAGGAACAGGTTCGTCGTTTGGAAGGCCATCTGCGGGGCGGACAAGAGGAACAGGCCCGTCGGTTGGAAGAGCAGATGCTCCTCATGAAGGACCTACACGCTACCTTCGGGAAGGAGATAAACGAGGTGAATTTCTCAGCATGACAACTATCGGAAGCTGAAACCCAAATCGCGAAAACTGAAACCCGAATCGAGAAAGCTGAAACCCGAATCGACCAAGTGAACAATCGGGTTGACAACGTGATGGCTGACGTGAAGAAAACGCTGGGCGACCTCAAACTGGGGGATGGAATTACAGCTCCCGTAGTAGCTGCAACACCTTCGCTACGTGGGTTCAAGGTGCACCAGCCACCGTTCGACGGGACTTCTTCCTGGTCGGCCTACAAAATCCAGTTCGGGGCTGTTATGAAGGAGAACTGCTGGAATAAAAATCAGGCCATGACTGCTCTCACACTAGGCCTGCACGACCAGGCTCACTGACACAGACTGAGGCTCGGGTGCCACATGACGCTTAAGGACCCCTTGGCCCATGCACTGGAGGTGGAAGCCGTGCGGCAGGATCATCGTTCCCATCGTGTCAGGGAGGTTGCAGCAGCTACAGTTCACGACCGCAATAATGGATACAGCCCTAGGTGCTATGGCTGTGGGGAAAGAGGCCATCTTCGATCCAGCTGCCCTAAGCGAACTGTAAAAAGGGAAGGTGATAGATCTAGAGAGGGTAGTGCAGCTAATGGCACCGCCTGGCGGCGGCAGGATCATCGTTCCCCTCACGTTAGGGAGGTTGCAGCAGTTACGGTTGGCGACCAAAATAAAAATTACAGCCCAAGTTGCTACGGCTGTGAGGAAAGGGGCCAGCTGCCCTAAGCGATCTGTAAAAAAGGGAAGGTGATCGACCTCGAGAAGGTTGTGCGGCTAACAGCACCACCCAGCAGCAGGAATACGACTTTGTGATTGAACACCGCAGCGGGAAATCGCATGGCAACGCAGATGCATTGTCAAGAAGACCTTGTCCTGAAAACATTGTACTAGGCAAGAGAGTAAGGAAGTGGTATCCGTGAGGATGCTCGGACAGACCACCTCAACAACCAGTGGAGGGACAGCTTACAACATGCACAGCAGGAAGATCCGGACATCAAGCCGATTCTGCAATGGATGAAGGCCAGTGCTCCCAAGTCCAAGTGGCGCGACGTCTCAGCGATGAGTTCGACCACGAAAAGCTATTGGGCCCAATGGGACAGCTTGCTGATTCAGGATGGAGTCCTGTGCCGTAAATGGGACAGTGGTCGAAGAGACAGCTGTCGTTTGCAAAAGGGTTTCTCTGTAGCAGCCAGGCTGATCAACCCAACGGGTGCTGAATTTCTGCAACATCACCAGTTGATGATTGAGTCGACATCAAAAATAGAAGAATCATCGATGGGAAAACCATTCTTGCATATCAGTATTTCGTCTAAGCAACCAATCTGCCCACAATAAGAAGCAGAGATGTTCAACAATCGTATCACAAGATCCTCGAAGAATACCCTGGAATCACAAGAATAACTTCAATGAAATTATCACCGAAGAACGACGTTGAGCATTCATCGAAACCAATGGACCACCACTTCATTGCCGTGCACGTCCAATCGCACCACACCTATACGAGCAAGTTCAAAAGGAATTCGAAAACATGATTGAGCAAGGAATATGCCGTCCAAGCAAAAGCCCTTGGTCATCACCACTTCACATTGTACCGAAGAAGAATGGAGAATTACGAGTTTGTGGAGATTACAGAAGACTGAATTCTATTACCACTCCTGACCGCTACCCAATACCGCGAGTCAAGAATTTCTCTCACCAACTGTCAGACAAGACTATATTCTCCACCATCGATCTCAACCGAGCTTACCAACAAATAAGAGTACGCGATGAAGACATAGAGAAGACGGCAATAATTACCCCAATGGGATTATTCGAATTTCCAAGATACCCCATGACTGAAGAACGCTGGTCAAACCTTCCAAAGATTAATACACGAAGTACTTCATGGACTGGATTTCGTTTTCGCATTCATTGATGATCTTCTTGTTGCAAGCCCTGATAAAGAAACGCACGAAACCCATCTGCGCACCGTGCTACAGCGATTAGAAGACAACGGAATCAAAATCAACCCTTCGAAATGCATATTTGGACAGCAAGAAGTTCAATTTCTTGGTTTCACCGTCAGCAAGGAAGGAATCAAACCGCCTGCTGAAAAAGTCAGAGCAATCATCGATTATGCGAAAACTAAACTCAAATTAAAATACTTTTAATTAAAAAACGACTTCACCATACAATTATTAAGAACAACCTTGCAAAAAATCCGTAAAAGTAGTTTTAATCAATGTATAGTGTTCGCTAAATATAAGAAATCATTACTATCGAAGAACTAAGGCGTTTTCTCGGGATAATAATTTTTTACAGAGAACACATACCTAAACCCGCTGAAATCCAAGCACCACTTCACGCCTACCTTCACAACACGAAGAAAAAAGATAAAACGTCAATCGGATGAAACGATGAAGCCACGAAGGCATTTAAAGCTTGTAAAGTTGCGATACAAAATGCAGCTTTGCTCGCTCATCCATCACACGAAGCAACCCTTGCCTATCTTCAGCGACGCGTCCGATATCTCGGCAGGAGCCGTACTCCAACAATACAGCAATGGGAAATGGCAACCACTTGGCTATTTTTCGAAGAAGTACTCCGATACTCAACGTAACTACAGTACATTGGACCGAGAGCTACACGCTGTTTACATGGCTATCAAGCACTTCAGAAAAACGTTCGAGGGTCGAAACCTGATCGTTTTTACCGACCACAAGTCATTAACATATGTACTTCCGAAGAAACCATCGCTATCGGAAACACCACGACGAGCAAGACAACTTAATATCATAAGTGAATTCACGTCCACAAGTCTCTCGTCAACAACGTTGTAAAGATTGGGAGTGTGTCGACGAGGGTCGCGTACCTGATACTCAGAATCAACAAACGGTATTCGCTGAAGGTCATACAGGTTTACGCACCAACCTCGGCACATTCCGATGAGGAGGTGGAGGAAATGTATGAGGATATTTCCAGAGCCATGCATTCCTCCAAAACCCACTACACGGTGTTGATGGGAGACTTCAACGCAAAACTAGGCACAAGAGAAAGCGGTGAGCTGAAGGTGGGGAAATTTGGAGTAGGGCAACGGAACCGAAGGGGCCAGCAGCTGGCCGACTTTATGGAGAAAGAGGGACTCTTTATGATGAACTCTTTCTTCCAGAAGCGGCCCCACAGGAAGTGGACCTGGTCGAGCCCCGACGGTTCGACAAAAAATGAGATTGACTTCATTATGACGACCAGACGCCAACTGTTCAGTGATGTCTCAGTGATCGCAAGGGTGAAAACTGGCAGCGATCACCGAATGGATAGAGGCACACTGAACCTAAAAGTTAAGTTGGAGAGGTCTCGTCTAATGAAGTCAACGCTCCGTCCACCCTCGTGCTCTAATCCAGAATCCCGAAACCTTTCAGCTCGAGTTACAAAACCGCTTTCAGTGCCTAGAGGATTGCAATGCAGTGGACGATATGAATGACAAGCTCGTGGAAACTGTCCATGCGGTCGGAGCTAAGTTCTGCAAGACCCACCGCAGAAGAACACAAAAACTCTCCGATCACACTCTTAATCTCATGGCTGTTAGACGGGAGATGAGGCTGCAATCGTCAACAGATTTGACAGCATACAGGCTACTGAACAGACAGATCTCCAAATGCATACGGCAAGACTTACGCAACTTTAATACTGCTCGTATTAAAGAAGCGATCGAGCGGAACCAGGGCTCCAAAGTCTTTGCCAGAGATCTGTCTGCCAGAAAGAGCCAACTTTCAAGGCTGAAGACTGAGTGTGGCAACATCGTTTCCGGGACACCTGAGATTCTGAGTGAGATTGAGAGGTTCTATGGGCAGCTGTACACATCATCGTTGGAGCCACACGCAAGTGTGAGTAACGATCCAAGAGCAAGTCTTATCGGACACTATTCCGATGATATCCCGGACGTCAGTCTGAGCGAGATTAGAATGGCTCTCCACCACCTTAAAAACGGCAAGGCCCCGGGCGAGGATGGAATAACAGCGGAGCTTCTGAAAGCGGGTGGAACACCGGTACTTGAAGTCCTTCAGAAGCTCTTCAATTCCGTCCTCCATGGTGGCACTACTCCGGAGGCGTGGAGCAGAAGCGCGGTGGTCTTGTTCTTTAAGAAAGGCGACAACGCTCTCTTGAAGAACTACGGACCGATTTCCCTTCTGAGCCGCGTCTACGTGCTGTTTTCGAGAGTCATTATGAATCGTCTCGCACGCAGACTCGACGACTTCCAGCCTCCCGAACAAGCCGGTTTCCGAAAAGGCTTCAGTACCATAGACCACATACATACCCTTCGGCAAATTGTACAGAAGTCCGAAGAGTACAATCTGCCACTTTGCCTGGCGTATGTGGACTATGAGAAAGCCTTTGATTCCGTCGAAATTTGGGCGGTGCTACAGTCTCTTCAGCGGTGCCAAGTTGACTGTCGGTATATTGAAGTGCTGAAGTGTTTGTACAGTAGGGCTACGATGGCTATCCGAGTACAGAACCAGTGTACGAAACCTATCCAACTGCAGAGAGGTGTAAGACAGGGTGATGTTATATCCCCGAAACTCTTCACCGCTGCGTTGGAAGACGTTTTCAAGCTACTGGACTGGAAAGGATACGGTATTAACATCAATGGCGAGTACATCACTCACCTTCGATTTGCCGACGATATAGTCCTTATGGCAGAATCGCTGGAGGACCTTAGCACTATGCTCAATGACCTCAATGGTGTCTCCCAACGGATAGGTCTTAAGATGAACATGGATAAAACAAAGATCATGTTTAATGTCCATGTCACACCTATGCCGGTAGTTGTTGGGAGCACTATGCTCGAATTTGTTGACGAGTACGTTTACCTGGGACAAATAGTCCGACTAGGTAAGTCCAACTTCGACCGAGAGGTCAATCGACGGATTCAACTCGGCTGGGCAGCGTTCGGGAAATTACGACACATCTTCTCGTCAGGTATACCTCAATCTCTGAAAACTAAAGTTGTACATCAGTGCGTGTTGCCAATGATGACTTACGGATCTGAGACGTGGTCCTTCACCGCTGGCCGTATGAGGACGCTCAAGGTCGCTCAGCGAGCTATGGTGAGGGCTATGCTCGGAGTTTCACTGCGTGATAGACTCAGAAATGAGGATATCCGCAGTAAAACCAGAGTGACCGACATAGCCCAACGGATTAGTAAGCTGAAGTGGCAATGGGCCGGCCATATAGCTCGAAGAACCGACAACCGTTGGGGAAGAAAGGTTCTCGAGTGGCAGCCTCGTACTGGTAGGCGTAGTGTAGGGTGACCCCCCACTAGATGGAGTGACGACCTGGTAAGACATGCAGGAAGTCGATGGATGCAGGTGGCTCAGGACCGTGCTTTGTGGCATTACTTGGGGGAGGCCTATGTTCAGCAGTGGACTTGTGAAGGGCTGTAATGATGATGATGATGATGAATTCACGACCGACATACGTCACATCAGTGGGAAGGACAAGATAGTCGCCGACGCACTCAGTCGCATACCAATCGACAGTGTAACGTGCCCTACATCAATCGACTATCATAAGATCGCCGCAGCACAAGACAGAGATAGCGACAACATAAAACACCTATCGAAGCAAAGTAACTTGTCCATCAAGCAAGTTACAATGCCAATGACGCATTTACCTATCTACTGTGTAGCCTCAACGTCAACCATGCGACCGTACCTACCAGAAGAAAATCGTCGCGAAGTCTTTAATGCACTGCACAACATCAGTCATCCAGGTGTTAGAACAACAAGAAAACTCATCACTACGAGTGAAAAATTCTTTTGGCCCTCAATGCAAGTGGATGTTGGCAACTGGGCGAAGCAATGCATTTAATGTCAAAAATGCAAAGTACAAAGGCATACATCAAGTAGCCTTGCTTCATTTCCACCTACGGAGAGATTCAAACACCTGCACGTTGATATCATTGGACCATTACCTACTTCACCGCAAGGACATCGTTACCTCGTAACAATGATCGACAGAACAACAAGATGGCCAGAAGCAATACCTACCGATGATACTTCAGCTGAATCCGTCGCGAAGATAATTTATGAAAATTGGATTACTCGTTTCGGATCACCTAAAACCATCACAACGGATCAAGGAAGAAACTTCGAAAGCAACCTATTCCTCAAACTACTTTAAACTATGGGGATACAGAAGACACGTACAACAGCATACCATCCTCAATCAAACTGAATAATCGAATGGTGGTATCGTACATTGAAGACCGCACTCAAAACTCGTTTATCTCAACGTACAAAGTGGATTGATGAGCTACCTACAGTGCTACTTGGACTACGAGCAACACCGCGTGCGGACACTAGTCTTAGCGCTGCTCAGCTAACCTACGGCTGCAGCATAAGACTACCGTGTGACTTTTTCACTTCAACATCGTCAAACAATCAAGAAATGGGTTACGATTTTGTAACTCAACTTCGAGAATCAATCAACAAAGCCTTATCGTCGAAGTGCACATCATCACACGGAAACAATAAATCAGTATTCATTCAAGATTTGAAAACCTGCAAGCAAGTTTTTGTAAGAAACGACGCAGTGAAAAAACAATTTCAACCTACCTACGATGGACCGTATAAAGTATTAGAGCGAAATAGCAAAACTTTTAAAATACAAATACCCGGAAGGAAATCTACAATTATACCGATCGACCGACTAAAGCCTGCCTATATTATTAACGAGGATACTTCAGAGGATTCATCATCATCATCACAACCACCAGCGAGGAAGCTTGAAAATCCATCATCTACATCAACCCAGATGAAACCTATTTTAAAAATTACGAGACACGGGCGAGTCGTCAAGCCTCCGGTACGCTTTCGCTAGAGGGAGAGTGATGTAGCAGCCAGGCTAATCAACCCTAAATAACATACCCTGCTGCTACCATAACACAGAAGGCGAAGAAAATATTTATTTTCTAACTATCCTCGGCTACTGAGATACTGCGGGCTGCATATCGATGCGAGATAATTTGATGTATATATTTAACGTTCTAATAAATGACGATGTCGAGGATTGGTGTCGCACATGTACAAGTTGTGTGACTGTGAAGGAACCTCAGACACGTAGTAGAGGAGCATCGAAATTGTACAATGTTGGTGCACCATGGGAGAGGACAGCCCTTGACGTTGCGGAGCCATTTCGAAAAAGTGCAAGAGGTACTCCTCAGATAATCCATGTGGATCGACTGGCGCGTTATTATGGGGCCGATAATGCTCGGGACGAGCATGTCTTAGGAGGGGGCAGTGTTACGCGCTTAAGTTGACGTCAGGTACCCGGAACTAGCGCTATCTAGTGTCGGGGACCAGAGCGAGGAGGGCTTCCTAGAAAATGTAAATTTTGACCTTCGACCAACAGCGCCATCTAATATCGAACAGAAGAATTAAGCTTTCTAGAAGTTTCATTCGAACTCTCTGCGCCTGGTCGGTTGGAGCCCGTTTTTACTTGAATATACTGGATGTTTTCGTGGAAGAGCCCTATATAAAGCCACTGCAAGCCGCGATCGGAGCAGTATTTAATTTACGAGACAAGCGAAGCTTCGGAGTGAAATAAAGTGAATCAGTGTGATTAATTATTAGTGTTTTAAGTTTTAATTGGTGTTCGGTAATAAAAGTGTAAATTTTGGTAATTCAATCGGCAGTTTTTATTGTCACGAACCTCAAGCTCGTAACAAGTTTTACACAGAAACATAGTTGAAAAGAGCAATGCTGGTTTATTTCTCCTAATAAACGGATCATCGCTGAACATGGGCTAAGATCGTTCAGAAATATTATGACGTCATTACACTATATTCTCATATAATTTCTGTAGAAATACTAGCTTAACGTCTATTAAAAAGTATTTAAAATGAGTGTTAAATACCTCAACTAATTATAAACAGTAGTTGGTTATGAGTAATGCGTAAAGTTAAATCGGATGCAGTGTGCGTGTGTGCACAGGGCTCGAAGGCAGTGTCGCGCGCGCCGCTGGCCGGTGCCCGCGCACTCAGCGCCTCGCCCGCCGCGCCCGCCGCCTTCCACGTGGAGCTCACCGAGACCTGCATCGACCTGCTGGCGCGCTACACCTTCACACCGTGCGCCGTCAAGCCGCAGAGGTACGTGTGCCGTGCCGCCTCCACGTGGAGCTCACCGAGACCTGCATAGACACTCTGGCGTGCTACACCTTCACACCGTGCGTCGTCAAGCCGCAGAGGTACGTATGCCGTGCTGCCTCCGCGGGGAGCTCACCGAGACCTGCATCGACCTGCTGGCGCGCTACACTTTCACACCGTACGTCGTCAAGCCGCAGAGGTACGTGTGCCGTGCCGCCTCCACGGGGAGCTCGCCGAGACCTGCATCGACCTGCTGGCGCGCTACAGCTTCACATCGTGCGCCGTCAAGCCGCAGAGATACGTGTGCCGTGTCGCCTCCACGGGGAGCTCACCGAGACCTGCATCGACCTGCTGGCGCGCTACACCTTCACATCGTGCGTCGTCAAGCCGCAGAGGTACGTGTGCCGTGCCGCCTCCACGAGGAGCTCACCGAGACCTGCATCGACCTGCTTGGCGCGCTACATCTTCACATCGTGCGCCGTCAAGCCGCAGAGATACGTGTGCCGTGCCGCCTCCACGGGGAGCTCACCGAGACCTGCATCGACCTGCTGGCGCGCTACACCTTCACACCGTGCGCCGTCAAGCCGCAGAGGTACGTGTGTCATGCCACCTCCACGGGGAGCTCACCGAGACCTGCATCGACCTGCTGGCGCGCTACACCTTCACATCGTGCGCCGTCAAGCCGCAGAGGTACGTGTGCCGTGCCACCTCCACGGGGAGCTCAGCGAGACCTGCATCGACCTGCTGGCGCGCTACACCTTCACACCGTGCGCCGTCAAGCCGCAGAGGTACGTGTGTCATGCCACCTCCACGGGGAGCTCAGCGAGACCTGCATCGACCTGCTGGCGCGCTACACCTTCACATCGTGCGCCGTCAAGCCGCAGAGGTACGTGTGCCGTGCCACCTCCACGGGGAGCTCAGCGAGACCTGCATCGACCTGCTGGCGCGCTACACCTTCACACCGCGCGCCGTCAAGCCGCAGAGGTACGTGTGCCATGCCACCTCCACGGGGAGCTCAGCGAGACCTGCATCGACCTGCTGGCGCGCTACACCTTCACACCGTGCGCCGTCAAGCCGCAGAGGTACGTGTGCCGTGCCACCTCCACGGGGAGCTCACTTTTTAGTGGAATAAGGATGATAAAAGCGCATACAACCCACCTGATGGTAAGTTGATGCTATGACCCATAGACGTACACATATATACTCGATGAAGAATCAAAATGCAGTGTTTGTTGTTCGACGTTTTCACCCCTGAGGACTGAGATGGAATGCCTCATTTCCAGTAAATAAAGGTATGGTGGTATGGTGAGTGTAAAGAACCGTGAGTTCTTTACACTCATCATACGAAACAGCAGTATAAAGCTGCTCTTTTACGCTTGTATTCTGTGAGAACGTGGTCCTATCTTGGTTGAGCCGACCATTCGTGCTATAACCATATTATAGCTGCAGCGAGGCTCTACCACGTATAAGGTACGTGTGCCGTGGCGTGCCGTGCCATACCGTACCGTACCTCATTGGTCATTGCGCTCTACTGCATCCACTCAAACATAACGAAACATGCATTGACCTTGGGGCTTAATTGGACTTGGGACTTAATAATTTATATTTTACGGAATCCATGCCACTAATCAAAAAAACTCGATTGACATTCAACATACTCGTATATTAAGAATTTCTTAGTGTTTTCTGGCCAATTCTTACATTAATGTGTTTTTTATGATTTTTCTTTTTTTATTCTGAACAATAATTGAAATAAATTTGATTAACAGGAGTGACATGGCAGAATTCCTGTTCAACGGTGGGCAATCAACGACGTGGCTGGTTGGACACAAACTCATCACCATTACCACGTCGGGCTGCTTACAAAACTCCATCAAGCAGGGTCTTTGTGAAAGGTAAAAATATACGATTATTTTCAAATTTTGTATATTAATTTATATTGCTGTGTGAACACACCCCTGTAGATATATCCTGTCGAAGATATACTCAGGTTTTATTTTCTTCTTTCACTACTGAGTTCATTGCTTTGACAATTTGACGCTGTTGCGTTTATATCGACTGGATTCAACTCACTAATCAAATATCCTATAACATTCTAAGTGGTTTAAAACGAATTCGTGAAAAATACTCTAATAAAATATTTGCGAAAAAACCTGTCGTACTAACGGTGGCCTTCGTTCTCCGTTATGACGCATAGTGCAATAGTATAATGGTTATTTTAGCGATAAATCATATTTTTACAGCCTCACATTTATACTTTAAAATATATGAAAAATGAATTACAGGTATTACAAATTTAATATTTGATTGGTGCAAGATTTTTTTATACTGTTTAATACTTATAGTCAACCAAATCTAAGAAATACCTTTTGACGTTTCACATTAATCATTCCATAATAACTTTGCACGAGCGTACTCACACGATTTAAAATAACCTTTTTTCGTTATCTATATTTCATTACAACGTGTATAGTTTTGTATCACAAATTTAAATTCGAATCTTTGAAACAAAGCAAAATGTTAAAAAATAACCAATATCAACTTTTTTACTTGACGCCGCTTCAATGATACGTCGCTATGTACCTTGCCGTAGTGTTGGGATGATTAAAATACATTGTTATGCGAATAATCGGCAAAAATATTCAAAGAATCGGCATTAATATTTGTTTAGTTAAATTTTTATTTCTTAAATTCCTTAAATTACATGAATCATGAAAAAAACAAGTTTATTTTTTTTTTACTTTGTCAACGTAAATTTGTGTAGGCAAAAAACTCATATACAACGCCGCACCGAAAAACCCACTACGTAATTTCAATCTCCCGCCATTTCGGGAGCTTACTGTGCGTAATTTTGTGTTTGTCTTCTTATTTTGTTACTCGGCTTTAACTTTTTGGACTGTTTCTTCTATATTCGTTGGAGCATGTGCCCATGTCACAAAGGATGATTGAGCAAAAGTGGTAGAAAGAATAAAAAAATTGATTATGGATGACTTTAAAAGAGACATTAACTTTGACTGCATTATTGAAAATCAAATAAAAATTAATCTAAACAACGATAGCTCAACTAATTGTACTAAAAGCGATTGAATAAATTTATTTTTAATCTAGTTTCAATTTTAAATTTTTATAACTTTGCCTCTAGAAATAAGCAGTAACAACAAATACGAAGAAACGTAAATCTTGTGTTTTAAATTATCCGTTATTTATTTTTTTGGTATAATTCAAACCAAACTAAATAATTACCAACTCTAAATAATCTATATCGATTTTTTTAAGAATCGAATATAGTACTTAATAAAAATTAAAATTGAAATATATGTAGTACTATGAAGGCAATCTAACTATGAATATTATTAATTTATTAATTAGTAAACAAAGAATGAGGAAAATAAAATGTGGATTTCAAGATACGGCATATTAATTTAAAAAAGGGAAAGAAGTAGTTGTATTCTAGCGGGCATCACCCAGAAGGATGTGAAAATTGTGCCGAAAAGAATAAAGAAGAATTTGAGAGGTAAATTCGCAGCTGTGTGATTTTTAATTCCATTTAAAACTTTAATAATTTGAGATTTTTTAATGTTGTTTTTGCTTTTAAAAAAAGTTATGCATAAAATTTTCTGTATTTAAAATATGATTAAATTAAAAGTATTTATCAGATAATTCACGATTTAACATTGAAGTAATATGTACTTACGTACTAGAACGGCTATCTCAAACAAAAAATGTGAGCTACTCTGTGTTCGCGCGGTTGGTTTTTTTATCATAGAATAAACATAGGTAGGATCCGTAGGTAATAGTAGTTGTATTGTTAAATAGGTAAATTATATCTTACTTACTTACTTACTTATCTTCACGCACAATCCCGAACGGGGTAGCCAGAGAGAACAGATCGCCAAGTGTCACGATCCTTACATACCTCTTTCGCTTCTTTCAGGTTCATTAACTTCTTCATACATGCACGTCTAGGTATCCGAGTACTCTTGACCCTCCCCTCTTCGAGCAATTTGCTCGCATGGTCTTCGAAAGTTAGTCTCGGTCTACCTCGACACCTTTTAATATTTACTTTCACTCTATATATTTTCTTCACCATTCGGTCTTCACTCATTCGTTCAACGTGCCCAAACCATTGGAGTACGCCCCTATCAATTTTTGTGATAAGGTCATCTTTCAATCCTGCCATATTGCGAATCTCTTCGTTTCGCTTTCGGTCGGCTATGGTAACGCCACACATTTTACGAAGAGATCGCATCTCCACTGCATTCAACTTGCTTTTATGGTTCTTCTGGCATACCCAGGTTTCGCTGCCATATAACAAAGTCGGTACCAACACTGCGTTATGTATTGCAAGGCGTGCACTCTTCACCACGCCTTGCCTTTTTACTAATGCATTCAGGGCACCATTGACTTTGTTTCCGGCAGCGACACGCCTATCCACATCTAAATCACATCTTCCATCCCGGCTGAAAGCACTCCCCAAGTATACAATTTCATTTACCTGTTCTAGACATTCCTGATTTACCCATATTTCACATTTCGTTCTCTCTTCCGTCCTTTTCAAATACCAGAACCTTAGTTTTATTAGCATTCAAACGGAGACCTTTAATTTCACATTCCTCTTTCATACACGTGACTAATGCCTGCAGTTCTGCTTCTGATGGTGCAATAAGCACTGCATCATCAGCATACAGCAGACAATTAACTTTTATGTCACCCAATTTCACACCCAAACAGCTATTTTTCAGCTTCTGTAAATTATATCGACAATAATATTTAAATTTTGTCATTTATTATGTATATAATATTTGCTTATTTAATATAATATTACATAATATTATATCACAATTACATTTTGGTGATATTTTATCTGAATATTTTAAAAGGTATCTATGTCAAATATAAAAAAAACATACTAAATGTATGTTTAACAAAACTTATTAACATAACACTTGATTTACAAATATATTTATTTAAATTAGAATAAGAGTCGTTCATAAATGCCGGGCACGCGAGATTTAAAAATGGACGAATTTATACCACTTTGACTTTGATGTGGAAACCTAAAAATAAAATAAAAGATTCTTATTATTAAGCAAATTTAAACATGAAAAATTTTGCTTAATTATAATAACTTATATATGTTTCCACAAAAAAAAATGTTTATAATATATTCGTCCTATACTTAAGTACCTACAGAAATGTCGCATCTGAACATATTAACTTCATTATCTAAATTCCACGACACGAGATGGCGTCTTAGGAATAATTTGTTTTATTATTAATCTATAATACTTTTTTATTGATTAAATATCTTATTAATAAATATTTATATTACTGAAAAAATAAGCACACTGCAATAATTATAAATTAATCAATAATCTAGCACTTGATTTTATATTCAATTTTATTCGGTTATAGTTTTATGTTATTTTTATTACTGTGTCCTGCAAAACATGAATGAAATAATATGAAGATTACATTTTTACGTATTTACATTTACAATGGTTTATCATTAATTAATTTTTATTTATTCATATTTTGTAGTTAACATATCACTGATGATACATTTCGTGTGTGTTTTTTATGTAGTAAATTTTATTTAAATGTACACAATTTTGAAAAGAGTTATAACCAATTTGCTATTATTGTTTTTTTTTCTTTTCTAAAGGCATTAAATCATTAATTTATATAATAACCTACCTAAAATATTAAAAATTGTTCTTTATATATAATGTTTAAATAAATTAATCTATCGTTGTGTGAAGTTTATAGCTGTTATAGTGAATTTTTTAAAAAAGCATTTTTTATAGCAAAAGATTTTTTTTAAAAAGCAAATGCATTTTGTGATGTATGTAAAAGTAACATAAATATTAACAATGTAACTATTTCTAAACTTCTGTGTAAATTAAGGAAATTTTTAAAACTATCCTTTTAAGGTACATTTTACTTGCATTCATATTATAAAATATCGTAAAAGTTATCTTAAAATTAGACGTGAATCACACCGTGTCATCCTAGTCCGATGTAATTACAAACGATGCCTTATACGTACTTTGGAATTTAAAACAAACATTTCTCCAAATATTTGCGGTGTTAGGATTACAATTTGTATTTTGATCTGTATGTTGCTATATTAATTATAATGATTATGTTGCTTAACATTGACTTCTTTGTTCTGTTTATCTTAATGTGAAATGTAATAATTTATTTTCGGTTTTATATTGTTTCAATATTTAAATCATAAGCTTTTAACTATTATAATTTATTATTTTCTTGGAAAACAGTACTAATTTGATTAGATTATGAAAGTATTTTCTTCGGATAATACGATTTTAAAACTCACTACATATAAATGTTTTACACAACTAATTGATTTAAAGTTTGTTGTTCGCATATTGTGAACCTCAATCCCTGACTGACACTGTAACTAAATATTATTCGAGATTATTATATATAGCCATGTAATATAGAAAAGGTGTCAATGAAGGAAACGTGTGGTTGGTACTAAAACTTTATTTAGACTGCCTCATTATTCTACCTTAACACTAAAGTATATTAACGTGGGAGCACTACACTACAATATCTTAATAAATAAACTAAAAATAAAATGTATTTACTCACTAACTTATTCACTATGTGATTTTTTTTATTTTAAAACAGCATAGTACATGCTGTCTTAAATTAAGCACAGTCTAAGAACACACAATCAGTCATTGGGCGTTGTAACGAATAAAATTGCTAGGGTTGTCACAACGGGAAGAGAAAAAATAAAATAAACTGGTTTTTTATTCCATGTTTAAGTACCTTTGTACATTTGTTTGTATATTTTAATAAATAAAAAATAAAATGTGTTTACTCACTAACTTATTCACTATATGTTTTTTTAATTTGAAAATAACATATTACATGACGTGTTAAATTGAGCACAGTTTCAAAACATACAGTCAGTCATTGCGCGTTCTAACGAATAAAATTACTAGGGTTGTCACAACGGGACGAAATAAAAAATAATAAACTTGTTCTTTTATTCCATGTTTAAGCAGCTCGCTAGTGTAACATAAAGTTGATTTTATGACGATTGATGGCGTGTGGTCTCCTTGTGCAGGTGCGCGGTGCTGTGCCGACAGCACGCTGAAAGCATGGCGCCCTTACAGCAACCGCAGGTGAGCCTACTGCTGCCTTAACACGGAACTCAAATCTACTCCTAATTTACATTGATAAATAAACACTACAGGTACATAATCGGCACTTCGAAAAATCTGTCTAGAAAGGCTCACAAATAGAATATGTACACTTATTTTTATGCGTGTTGCTTCTACCAAGCCTCTATCACTCTTGCTACCTACGTGAAATAATTACCTAACATCGCGACGCGCCCGGGCGGAATAACGCAGTCAGGGCGTTGGAGGCGATTGAATGTTAAGATTTTTAACGCTGTTTACGTATATAACTTTTTGTAAATATTGTTGAAATAGTTTTTGTTTAGTGTTTAGTAAATTTATAAAGTAATTCAAAAGTTTTAATGTAATTTAAGAACTATATATTATGTATATTACCCATTATTTAATAAATTTTAATATGGCAAAACGTCGTTCCTACTATAATTATTGCGTGGATAGACGCTAAATGACCAACAAAATATTTCAGATATATCATTCTTTATTACCGAAGGATTTTAGTAGGAAGTTATGAAACGTACTTATAGCAAAAAAGAATTAAGGAATAATTTATTTAATATCTACGAACTTTATTACAAAATTTAGTAGAAATTTACTTCACTATCCATTATCTACTTACAAGTACATATACTTGCCTTTTGTATTAAAATATTTTAAGCTGTTATTATTTGTTATGTATCAATATCCGGAAACCATCTTGAGTCAAGCACTTGTCTTTCCGCCTGAAGTCAGCACTTCCGGCTACCTTACCTGCATGGAGGGGGCACCTCCCCACTGTTTTTGCTTTGTTATTTAAATAGTGGTGAGCACCAGGTCTCGTCATTATAGCGTTGTTTTTTGCGCCTTTCACAAGTCAGCGTTTGTAAGCACGAAAAAGTTTTAATTTTACTAAAACTAAGTGATAAATAACTACCCTACTGATAAAATATGGAGGAATAAAGTGTCGACGAAGTTACATTATTAAATTCTCAAAAACTTGTGCGTTCGTCAGAAAATAGTGTTTGCAGTCAAACAAGGAGACACAAGAACATAAAAATGGATCAAACCGTGAGTAATGAACATTTTGAGTTTTTATCCCAGCAAGTGGCCTTTTTAACTAATATTATTACAAAATCTGGTGAAGTTGCATGCCAAAATCAAAAAATAGTCCCTTCATAATGATTTCTTATATTTACGCGAACACTACACATTGAAATAATACTAATTTTTACGGAATTTATCGCGTATATTTAACTTTTTTACCCGACGTTTCGAGAGCTTTACAGCACCCATGGTCACGGGAAGGACTGAGATGTTCAACGTCCAGCTGTCATAGTTAACCGCGGTTACCATAGATTAAAATTTAACTTTTTGTTCCGATCTACACAGTATGAACTTATGGTATCATGGAGTC
Organism: Parnassius apollo; assembly: GCA_907164705.1. Lineage (NCBI taxonomy): Eukaryota > Metazoa > Arthropoda > Insecta > Lepidoptera > Papilionidae > Parnassius > Parnassius apollo. Next base: position 1,349,476 of record CAJQZP010001218.1, read on the forward strand.
TTGCAGTTGTATGCTTGGGTTGGGATTTAATTTTATTTATTATAGGATCCCAAGCAGATGGTAGCACCCAGCCATCTTCTCTATTGAAATTAGGATGTTTTTTGATTTCAATAGCCTCGCGAATCATCCTTGGAAGGAATCGGTGTTCTTTAGCGAGGATTTGTGGTCTATCAAATCTGATGTAGTGACGGGGCGATCCTGTACATGTTCACAGACTGCAGACTTCCCGGAGCGTCGATTCTTCACATCAGCTATATGTTCTTTGACGCGGGTTTTAATTGATCTTTTAGTTTGTCCTATGTAGGAGAGACCACATTCACAATCAAGCTTGTACACTCCTGCAACTTGCAGAGGGACGTTACACTTGACTGATGGTAAAAACTGACCAATCTTCTTCGGCGGCTTGAAGTATGTTTTGATGGAAGCGCGCTTCAAGATGTAGCCAATCTTGTCAGTGACTCCTCTAACATACGGCAGTACAGCGGGTACACGCTCGACTGTGGCCGGCTTCACTCGTTCTCTGTGACGTAGGCGCGGGACCCGAAGCTTGTTGTCATGCAAAACTTGCTTGACATGTTGGAGCTCGGCAGCCAGGTGTTTGCTGTCACAGATCCCTCGTGCTCTCTGAAACAAAGATTTACCCACGGTAGCTAACTGTGAAGGATGGTGGTGAGAATCACCGTTTAAATATCTATCTGTATGGGTCTTTTTTCTATACACAACACCTTGAGCCATACTGTGTATAGAAAAAAGACCCATACAGATAGATATTTAAACGGTGATTCTCACCACCATCCTTCACAGTTAGCTACCGTGGGTAAATCTTTGTTTCAGAGAGCACGAGGGATCTGTGACAGCAAACACCTGGCTGCCGAGCTCCAACATGTCAAGCAAGTTTTGCATGACAACAAGCTTCGGGTCCCGCGCCTACGTCACAGAGAACGAGTGAAGCCGGCCACAGTCGAGCGTGTACCTGCTGTACTGCCGTATGTTAGAGGAGTCACTGACAAGATTGGCTACATCTTGAAGCGCGCTTCCATCAAAACATACTTCAAGCCGCCGAAGAAGATTGGTCAGTTTTTACCATCAGTCAAGTGTAACGTCCCTCTGCAAGTTGCAGGAGTGTACAAGCTTGATTGTGAATGTGGTCTCTCCTACATAGGACAAACTAAAAGATCAATTAAAACCCGCGTCAAAGAACATATAGCTGATGTGAAGAATCGACGCTCCGGGAAGTCTGCAGTCTGTGAACATGTACAGGATCGCCCCCGTCACTACATCAGATTTGATAGACCACAAATCCTCGCTAAAGAACACCGATTCCTTCCAAGGATGATTCGCGAGGCTATTGAAATCAAAAAACATCCTAATTTCAATAGAGAAGATGGCTGGGTGCTACCATCTGCTTGGGATCCTATAATAAATAAAATTAAATCCCAACCCAAGCATACAACTGCAAGACTCCATGATACCATAAGTTCATACTGTGTAGATCGGAACAAAAGTTAAATTTTAATCTATGGTAACCGCGGTTAACTATGACAGCTGGACGTTGAACATCTCAGTCCTTCCCGTGACCATGGGTGCTGTAAAGCTCTCGAAACGTCGGGTAAAAAAGTTAAATATACGCGATAAATTCCGTAAAAATTAGTATTATTTCAATAGTCCCTTCACTTAATCTTAACTTGCACCGACCTACAACAGAAGGCGGTGACAAAATAAACCAGCTCAAGCTATCAGATTTGTGTACCACGGTAAAAGATCCTATTTATCCACGTGCAAATGAAATACATTTAAAGAAATTAGTAGAATTAAAGAGTTTTAATCGTTATGATTGGTATGCTGTACGGTTTACCGATGCCCTGGTTTTACGAACTTGCTGTAAATGATTCGCTAAAACGATTTGAATCTGCAATGTTGCGTGATGATCCTCTTTCTTATTTGCTAGAACGTTCCTTCGCCGGATTAACTAACTCCTTACTTTGCCAAAAAGATGAATTACAAAGAGCATTACAAGCACTAGTAGATTGGGCTAGTGATTCTCAACAGACATTGACTCCAAATACATTATTTGATAAAATAGAGACGTTATTTTCTAAGGAGTCACCATATAGCAAAGTAACTGAAGATTTGTTTCAAACAGTTTGTGGTAGACGAGCGGATCTTGTTACCTTACGCAGAGGTTCGTTACTGCGACAGATTCCTGAAGAATATCATCGCGAGGTTTTGCAAAAAATCCCTCCTAACGTAGAAACTCTGTTCAACGACGATTCCATTCAGACCTACCTTCAGAAAATTGGAGGGGCAGATAAATTGATCACTTCATCCCGGTCAGAGCCTCGTACTCAAAAAGAAATTTTTTATGCAAATCAAAAGCCATCGACTAGTAAACAAGCTGATGATATTTTTTTTCATCGAAGCAATCCCTCGAAAAGAGGAAAACGCGTGCACCACGCCCATCCAACCAAACGAATCAAGATAACATATAACATAAACATAACATAAACACTCACGCCTGTCACCCAGAGGGGTAGGCAGAGACTACAGACTTCCATTTGGCACGATCCTGACACACTCTCTCGCCTCCTTCACGTCCATACACCTATGCATACATGCTCGTCGGTTAAGGGTACTCCTAATTTGGCCCGTTTTCAATAAATCGCCAATTTGGTCGATAAATTTTCGCCTAGGACATCCCTTTCCGACCCATTCACTTCTGCAACATAAATTTTCTTTGTCACCCTTTCCTCATTCATTCTTTCCACATGACCAAACCACCGAAGCATTCCTTTCTTAATCCTGGTCACAACATCATCTTGCAAACCACACTCTTCTCTTATTACACAATAACGAATCAAGATAAATCGGGCAATAAACAAAGAGGAAAGAAATCGCAATCGCATTCTTCCTTTAAAGATGAGCGTCGTAAATGACTCTCAAAAATTTCGTGGCGGCTGTCTGAAACAATTTTAGTGTTTGGAGCAATTTGGGCGCACCGGAACAAATATGCAGACTATTAAGCGGCTCGTGCATCCCATTCATACTCAAGCCGTCTCTAATACTTCCAAATCAAATTGTGATTCAGAGCTACAGGACCAAAACTTCCTTAAATAAGACTCGCCAAATTCAAAGTACGTTAAAGTCCGGAGTACTCGAACAGGCGGAGCCGAGTGCCAGTTTCCTTTCAACATTCTTTTTGGTGCCAAAAGCAGACGGCAGCTACCGTCCAATATTCAATTTGAAACAATTGAACAGGTTCGTCAAAACGAAACCCTTCAGATTGTTCAGTCACTTTCGAGTACCCACCTTCCTGCAGCACCAGGATTGGCAAAATTAGACCTAAGCCAAGCCTACTTTCACGTTCCGATTGCTCGGCGTCATCGTATACTTGGGACTAAATTATCACATCAATACAAACCAGCACCAACTGGTCCAGATGACCTGCTTACCGTTTGGCCTTTCCTCTGCACCGAGAACATTTGCCTCAATAACAAACTGGGTAGCAGAGTTTCTCAGGAATCGGGGCATCAGATGTATAGTTTATTTGGACGATTTTCTATTGGCAAGCCAGTCGATGCAACAACTACAAGAAGATATATCATTAACGATAAAGATCGTGCAGTTACTAGGTTGGACAACAAATTTCGAAAAGTCCTTGCTGATTCCGACACAGTGCCTCTAGTTTCTCGGCATAACATGGGACACAAAACTCAATGCGAAGTCCTTATCGGAGAAAAAGTGCTTAACGCTACGCAACGCTCTTCAGCAACAGCTCTTAAAAGGCAAGTGGTCCCTCAAACAGTATCAGATCTTAATGGGGAGACTTAATTTCGCCAACTTTCGTAACCCGGAGAGGTCGGCTTCACTGTCGAACACTGCAATACTTCAGTTGACAGTTGTCAAAGGACCACCCTTACCGCCAAGTGAGTATACTGTTACGAGCTTGAGGTTCGTGACAATAAAAATTGCCGATAAAATTACCTAAATTAACACTTTAATTTACTTTAAACAAATTAAAACTTAAAACACTAATAATTAAACACACTAATTCACTTAATTTCGCTCCGAAGCTTCGCTTGTGTCGTCGAGTTCAACTCTGCCTCTGATCGCATCTTGCAGCGCCTAGTTATATAAATTAGCAAAGAAATATCCAGAATGTTCAAGTAAACACGCGCAAGGTACCGAGCGTTCGAGTTTCGACTAGGCGCTGTCGGTTGAGTGATTTGTGATGTCATTTTCTCAATGCTCCCCTCTCTCTCGTTCCTGACACTAGATGGCGCTAGTGTATCGTTGACTGGAGCGCGTAACACTGCCCCCTCCTAAGACATGCTCGTCCGAGCATTATCGGCCCCATAATAACGCGCCAAGCGATTCACATGGACGATCTTAGGAGTCCCTCTTGCGCCTTTCTGTAACGGCTCCGCAATGTCAAGGGCTGTCCTATCCCGTGGTGCACCAACATTGTACAATTTCGGTGCTCCTCTACTACGTGTCCGAGGTCCCCGCTCGGCCGCACAACTTGTACATGTACGACACCAATCCTCGACATCGTCACGATAATGGACCCAGTAAAACTGTTCTCGGACCTTCAGTAGAGTTCGTTTAACTCCCAGATGGACTCTTGAACGACCATTGTCCCATTTACGGCACAGGACTCCATCCTGAATCAGCAAGCTGTCCCGTTGGGCCCAATAGCTTTTCGTGGTTGAACTCATCGCTGAGACGTCCCTCCCTTAGGCTTGGTAGCACGGGCCTTCATCCATCCCAGAATCGGCTTGATGTCCGGATCTTCCTGCTGTGCATGTCGTAGGTTGTCCTTCCACCCGTTGCTGAGGTGGTCTGTCCTGAGCATCCTCACGGATACCACCTCCTTACTCTCTTGCCTACTACAATGGTTGCAATCTTCAGGACAAGGTCTTCTTGACAATGCATCTGCGTTGCCGTGAGATTTCCCGCTGCAGTGTCTGATAGTAAAGTCATATTCCTGCTGCTGCTGGACGGTGCTGTTAGCCGCACTTCCTTTCTGCGACCGTTCACCTTCCCTTCGTAGGGTGTGCTCAGGGCAGCTGGACCGAAGATGGCCCCTTTCCACACAGCCATAGCACCTAGGGCTGTATCTTTTATTGTGGTCGCGAACCGTAACTGCTGTAACCTCCCTAGCGTGAGGTGAACGATGATCCTGTCGCCGCCAGGCAGTGTCGTTATCTACACTACCCTCTCGAGATCGATCAACTCTCCTTTCCACGGTTCGCTTAGGGCAGCTGATTCGAAGATGGCCTCTTTTCCCCACAGCCATAGCACCTTGGGCTGTATCCTTTGTTATGGTAGCGAACTGTAGCTGCTGCAACCTCCCTGACGCGATGGGAACGATGAAACTGCCGCACGGCTTCCACTTCCAGCGCATGGGCCAAGGCGTCCTTAAGCGTCTCGTGGTGCCCGAGCCTCACAGCAGCTTTGACTTCCAGGTCGCGGATGCCGTCGATGAATGTCTGCACCAGGTTCCCTTCAATGAGTGCAGGTACAGACCGGTATGCTTTCCGCACCAGCTTCTCCACCTCTAGAGACCACTGCTGCAGGTTTTCGTTGATGCGCTGCACGCGATCTTTAAGCTGCGCGCGAAAGACGTGTTCCAGATGAGCGTCGCCATATCTCGCTTCCAAGGCCTCAAGAAGCTGCTCATAGGTCACTTTCTTACCGAGAGCTTCCAACACAGTTAAGGCTTGGTCGCGCAGGCCTAGGGTGTGTGCAGTCATGGCTTGGCTTTTATTCCAGCCCTTCGCCTCCATGACGGCCTCGAACTGGATTTTGTAGGCCGACCAGGAAGAGGTCCCGTCGAACGGCGGCACTTTGAATCCACGTAGCGAAGGTGCTGCAGCTACTACGGGAGCTGTAGTTCCATCCCCAAGTTTGAGGTCGTTTAGCGTTTTCTTCACGTCAGCCATCACGTTGTCAACCCGATTGTTCACATGGTTGATTCGTGTTTCATGTTCTTCGATTCTGGTTTCAGCTTCCGACAGGCGGTTGTCGTGTTGAGCAACCCTATCCTTCACGTCCCTTATCTCTTTCCCAAAGGTAGCGTGAAGGTCCTTCATGAGGAGCATCTGCTCTTCCGACCGACGAGCCTGTTCCGCCTGCTGATCTTCCAACCGACGGGCCTGTTCCTCCTGTCGGCGGGCCTGTTCCTCTTGTCCGCTCTGCAGCTGCTCTTTCAACTGACGGACCTGTTCCTGCAACATCAACATCATAGCACCTAAATCAGGTGCTGCAGATGTAGGAGCTGCTGACGGGCCTGCAGCCGGCGGCTGGCCCTCCGACGTCTGCGGCGTTGCACCACCAAATCTTCTTTGGTCCGTCTCCTGCTGGCGTTGACTTCGGGTACGGACACCCTCCGTTTCCTCCTTAGGTAAAATCGGCATGATTTTATCCCACTTCTGACACCAAATTTTTAAAGACCACCCTTCCCCAGAGTGTTACGAGCTTGAGGTTAGTGACAATAAAAATTGCCGATAAAATTACCTAAATTAACACTTTAATTTACTTTAAACAAATTAAAACTTAAAACACTAATAATTAAACACACTAATTCACTTAATTTCGCTCCGAAGCTTCGCTTGTGTCGTCGAGTTCAACTCTGCCTCTGATCGCATCTTGCAGCGCCTAGTTATATAAATTAGCAAAGAAATATCCAGAATGTTCAAGTAAACATGCGCAAGGTACCGAGCGTTCGAGTTTCGACTAGGCGCTGTCGGTTGAGTGATTTGTGATGTCATTTTCTCAATGCTCCCCTCGCTCTCGTTCCTGACACTAGATGGCGCTAGTGTATCGTTGACTGGAGCGCGTAACAATACCACTACCAATTCAGTCCGAGATGGAGTGGTGGCTATAGGCTGTAGGTCAATCTATACCGATACACATGAATGCAGTAGTAACTCACCTTATAACAGATATCGGCTGGGGTGCTCAACTCGTCGATATAAGTACCGGGATGGACCGGCAACTAACCTGGCATGCAAACAGAAAAGAAATGTTTGCAGTTCATGTAGCGATATCACACGAACGAAATCTGCTACAGAACTCACAAGTGCTTCTTCAGATGGACAATCGAACGGTGGTGTCTTATATAAACAACGAAGGCGGAAGCAAGTCCAAAAAGCTTCTCGAGCAAACTCGACAACTCCTTGCACTTCTAGACAAATTCAATATACACCTTCACGTCCAATACTTTCCAGGCAGATTCAATGTCGAAGTGGACGCTTTATCACGCAAAAAGGCCTGCCCCGAGTGGCACCTGACAATAGCGGCGACATCCAAAATATTTCGAATGTGGGGCACACCGGAAGTAGACCTATTTGCTTCAAGTACTGCTCTCGTGACCCCGAAGTATGTTTCAGTGAACATTCAGGACAAGCAAGCACAACATCACAACGCATTTTGTCACCAGTGGCACTACAAACTAGCGTGGTTATTCCCACCACCCAATCTTATTCCCAGAGTCCTAAACTATTTAAATCAAGCCAGCGGAGTATACATATTAATTGCCCCGAAATGGAACAAGGTGTTTTGGCAAGCAGATGTTCAACGTCGAGCTCTACACCCCCCTTATCGAATTCCAGACCTAGTCCTCCCTCTAGTAGACACGAAAACAGGCATACACCCACCGCAGATTCAAGACTTGCTCTTGGAAGCATGGCTGATTTTGGGTGGCAAGATATGTTAACCGAATGGACGGATAAAGAACAGAACTTGTTAATATCAAGTTGGCGAGGCTCTGCGATCTAAACGAGCTTGGAATAGATCACTGACCTCTATACAAGTACGCTGGACTGGCTATAACATACAAAGTAACTGTGGATGTCTTGAAAAATAAAATTGACATAATATGCCAAAGTCTGTTGTCTTATTTATATTGTCATATTTAAAAAGTCTGTATTTTGATCTTTTAAACTAAAAAACGAAAGTATTTTATGTTGTTTGATTGTGTATAATATTAGTTACATATTAAAAATTATTTTTAATAATAATGAGAATGAGCGTAATCTGTAAAACTCGTTACCAAAAGGGAAGTCGTATAACATTACACAAGTAAGTGAATTTGCAGCTAATATTTAACAAATTAAAACTATTTGATAATATAAGTACTTAAAATTTTGTTACTAATCTTAATATCATATATACCAACATGTTTGGCTGTATATTAGTGAGTTTTGATAAACAATAAAATTCAATAGGATTGTCGAGTTCCTTGTCTATAATACTTATCGATGTTCTTTCCTACCCATATCTGTTAACAAACAAAGTCGCCAACAACAGATGATTATCAAAAGTTTATTAATTAACAGATTTCCAACAGAACCTAGTCTAAAATTACGGCTTAAAAGCATAAATATTAAATCGTTATAAATTATTATAAAGAGTTTATTAAATTATTTTAAATTATTATAAAGAAATCATTAGCATATGGCGTCCCAAACAAAATGATAATATTTTTGTTCCAAACATTTCACAGACGACTGTTTTATTAGACATGAGAACTGCGCTACCTTGAAAAAGTGCAATATACCGACAATATTTTCTGGTAGTATCAGTACCAGTAACTATAAAAGTATTAGCTTATTATTTGAAATGTTTTTTTATTTCTTCTTTCCTCATTTTCCACCAAACTCAAGTGCCACAGCCAAGTGTCGAAAGGTCGCCTGTTGATGTCGAGTCACGTTGGATGTGTGTTAGTGGGCTGCGGCTAGAGGAGATTCCTGTCCCTGTACCGCTTTAGTTGAGGTGGAGTAGTAAGGGAAGAGGGGTGTTGGTATGGCGATTGGCGATGCGCCACTCGACTATCTTTCGCGACTTTGGTGAGGCTGCACCACTTGATGTTTCCAAATGCTCGTTTTTCCCTGGGACCATTCACATATCGGGCTCGTGGAGTCCGTAGTGCAGGTGGAGTTAGAGGCCGCGATGTGCAGTGTGGCTCGTATTTCTGGTGCGCCTTATCTGAGAAACGAAACTGGGAGGAAAAGTCAGCAACTAAGGAGGGGCTGCCATGGGGCGGCTGGCGCCAGAGGGGCTGCGGATGTGCATGAAATCGTTTCCGTGGCCTTGCGAATTTGCGGCGGAGATAGAACATAATGGGATTTTAGTAAGTGCGATCTAGAGATTTAATTCTCTCTCAATTGCAGACATGTAATAGTATAAGTACATATTTGTGCTATTTGCTGTAGAGACTACTGGTCGTAGTCGTACAGTGCGCGTGCGGTGTAGTTCCTAAAAAACTGTATCTGCGACTGATCAACACTGCTGGTAATAAGAAGTTGTTTAGTTTGTTGCTTACTCGCTTGAAGGCTAAGCATAGCCATTCAGAGAGGACACGTAGCCAGCGTTCTTGGGACAATACCACGGAAAGTAGGACTGTATGATGATTTCAGTTTTTTTTTTTAATATTGTAATTTTAATTTCGAAAAAGACGTTGTAAATAAATGATAACTATGTAATTCAAAGATTATTTTTTATATTATCTTGCTAGCTCGTACCCGGCGCATTGCTGCCGCAGAAGAAATAATTGTGGAAATATCATTAAAAATGTGGAAGAGTTAGTTATATTGTATGATTAGGAATGATAATACAATCATTGAAATATAATGATATATAACTTTCAAATAAATAGTAAGTATAATACGCACGCCACTTAGTGTCAGTTAATTGTACCATGCGTCTAACCTTCGCACTAGTGCAACCAATAAGTTGACTAAGTTTTAACGCAATCTAATGAACTGAATGGCATCGTAGAAAGTACGAACAAACATAAATTTTTATATAGTAGAAAATATTTTACTGTTCATAGACACATCTGTAGTTGATTACAATAAGCGTTATTATAGCAGCTGATTTGTTTTTCTTTATAATAATAGAACTAAATTAACGTATGAGGAAACTTGAACTCGCTCAGCGAGCTATGGAGAGGGCTATGCTCAGGGGTTCAAACTTAGGAATTAGGATATCTGCAGCAGTACCAGAGTGACCGACATCGACCAATGGATTAGTACGCCGAAGTGGAAATTGACCGGCCATATAACTCGAAGAACCGAATACCGATGGGGAAAAAAGGTTCTCGAGTGGCAGCTCCGTACCGGCAGGTGAAGTGTAGGACGTTCCCCCCACTAGATGGAGTCAAAACCTAGTAAGACATGCAGGAAGTTGATGGATTTAGGTAGCTCAGGACCGTGCTTTGTGGCATTCCTTGGGGGAGGCCTATTTTCAGCAGTGAACTTGTGAAGGGTTTTAATGATGATGAATGATAATAGCATTATATTAATATAATACATAAATAGAATGGACGTTACGGGTAGAGTCCATCTATCCATAGAGTCAATTCTATTTATTTAGGTATAGGCAGGTTATAGAATTTTTATCGATATAATTTGATACACTGTCTTATCCCTATTATTAGTTCCGTGGACGTGCACTTCTGCTGTCAGCGCCAAAATGGCGGAAATCTAATAGCTTCATCATGTCACGGTTTATAGCCAGTCCAGCGTACTTGTATATATAGAGGTCAGTGGAATAGATGGAAAAAATGGTGCGAGTCTAATTCGGTTAATTATAAATATCCTAACCCAGAACAAGTAGCACGTTATCTAGCACATTTACATTGTGATATAGGTTCTGCTTACAGAACAATTTTAGTACATAAATCTGTGATTTCGACATTCACTCACTTAACTTCAAAAGTAGATTTATCTTCGAATTTCTATAAGATAAAACACATGTTAAAAGCAATATCTATGGCCCGTACCAAACCAGTAAAGCCACCAATTTGGAATCCTAAGTTTCTTATGCAGTGTATAAGTAAATATAATTTAAACGAAAAACAATCTGTATGAAGTATCAAGGCATACAGCTACATTATTACTTTTGGGTTCTAGTCGGAGAGTTCATGACCTCACTTTGTTGCATACTGACAATAACAGTGTAGCCTAATCTTATGGCCAGCTTTTGGTTCCAAAATGGACAGCATTAATCATAGACTGTCTGGTTGGAGGCTTGAAGAACATCCTGATAAAAATTTGAATATTATTTTCTGGATAAGACAATTATTGAAAGATATCTAAAAACCGCAGAAAGGCTATAAATCATTTATTTATTACAGCTAGAGGTGACTCTAAGCCAGCATCCCGTACTGTACTTTCTGGGTGGGTAAATTCGCTTTTGAGAGAGGCGGGTATTGAAGCTACTTCTGGTTTAGTAAGATTAGCAGTATCTTCTTTAAATTGGTTAGAGAATTTTTCACTAGATAAAATCAAATATAATTAAATATAATAAAGTTATTTTGATGCCATTAATTGATTGATAGAGCAAATATTATATTAGTTTGATTTATTATTGTAATTAACAAAAGCAAAACTTATTGTCATGATCGCCAGTTATAATCAAATAATGCAATTGTGGTATAATATATAATGTTTGTTGCTGTGTATCTCTTGCAATAACTCTTTTATTGTTTACCTTACACATTATAGCGTTAATAACTATCATAAGTTATTAGCACCAGGTGATAAAGAACACATCACTCAAGATGGATTCCGGATATTGATACATAACAAATAATAGTTATACCATAAAATAAAACTTACCTATTATTTTTAATCAATATCCGGAATCCAGGTGGAACTGTGTCATTATGGCACTCAGGATGCACCAGGAATCTACCTGGTGCATCCTGAGTGCCATAATGACGAGACCTGGTGCTCACCACTATTTAAATAACAAAGCAAAAACAGTGGGCAGGTGCTCCCTCCATGCAGCCGGAAGTGCTGACTTTAGGCGGAAAGACAAGTGCTTGACTCAAGATGGATTCCGGATATTGATTAAAAAATAATAGGTAAGTTATATTTTATGGTAAAACTCACTATTTTAGCTTAAAATATTTTAAGCTAAAATAACACAAAACACTGAAATTAAAACTTTGTTTATTAACAAAATTTTTAACTAAGTAGAGTACGTTTACATTTCTGTTAGGAATCGTATTTCAACTTTATTTGTTGTTTACTCTATCTACCTTTTCCTTCCGAGCCAAGCGTCGCGATTCCCGACGAATGGATTTGCAAGTTGCATGCGTTAGGCATCGCAGAACTCACGTATGTGAGAAAATATGGTCTGTCGATCATAGTCAGAATAGGTATTTCATCTAAGTAACCTAATTAATTATTTCGCAATGTATTTTGTTACTCTTAATTGACATCCCTCCATAACAACGGAAAGTCCACCGTAACGTAGTAAGAGGAAAATGTGCAAAGTAATACGGACACTCTCGCGCAGCGATAAAGTTTTATTTAGCTTGCGAGCGCGATTTATCTAATTAATAATAATTATGTAGGCTATTAAACGTCGGCAACATTAAAAGAGTGATACTTCTGTACGTAGTACTATTATTTATTCTGTGCTTCTACAAATGAAATGCGTCAATGTTGCTGTAGGACTTTTATAGAATAAAGGTAGGGACAGATTGGTCCCACGAACGCAGCGAATGGGATGCAACGCAGTACAGTGTACGCACTTGACCTACATATGCAACGTACATTTGACATCAAACATACTTGTCACATCGAAACGGATATATGAGTTCAAATATACACCATGTTTTCTTATTATGAAAGTGAGTTTGAGAATTATTTACTTAGTCTGATGTTCATATACGAATGTATCCACGCCACAAAGTAGTTTTCTGTATCTTCCCATGTTGTATTATGTAATATAGCATTGCGATATTTTACCCTTTTAATATTACAAATACATTCATATCGCCTTACTAAATCGATGAGCTATGTTCGAACGAGTTCCGCTAGATTGCATTATTCTTTATTATTCATCAATTTTCACTGTAGTTGTCACCGCCATAAAGTCAGCCGCGATTGTGATCGCGCTGACAACTTCAGTTTGCAGCTAACATTTGTATAAATTTGTTGAATTTTCAGATTTTTCTTAAACCTTGAATCTTTAAAAAAAAAAGAAACCTATTCACGATGCAAAGATCTATTTGTTTATAAGTATATGACGTGCTACGCGTAAGTTCTAGGATCACACTGGTCGAATCCTTGCGTGTGATCATCCCCATCCTCCTTCCCACGTCGATCTAGACATCGCAGATCGACGTTGCTTTGGAAACGTGTGATTGCATTACATACGATTAATATATATCTCATGTATTACTTTTAGTAGAACAAAATCAAGAGTCCAGTCCATTAGGACCAGTCTTTAGGTACACGTCCTATCTCGGTGCGCTTGACAATGCAACTGACTGTCTGTACTCAGTGCAGTCACCGAATAACGTGCTACCCCTACCGAATAACGTACTACTTGTGTACTAGAAATAGTGTATTGAATGTATTAAATAGATACAAAACTTATAGTTACTATTGCTGTGCCGTGGCAACGTAAGGGAATCCACGAACGAGAGAAACTGAAACAGAACATGGTCAGCGGTACCATCCTTGTAACAACTTCGTAATAATGAAGAGTAATAAATAAGAAAAACCATTTGAGAGGTCGATACTCAGCTGTTGACTTTTGATAGGCAGTGATATTATTTACTAAAGTACATCATATCATACAACATGAACATGAAAACATTAACGCTATGAAGTCTACTGGAGACTCTCCACCCCCAGCCCTTGAAGTTTACCCCAAGAGGGAATATGTCATCATTGCGACGCTTGCAGGCGTGTTGGAAACCGCATTTTATTTAGTTGTCATTGCCCACCTCCTGCTTTGTTCCCCTCTGTCGCCTCACGACACCCGCGGGACGATACGGGATAGTGGATATTCTTCACCACCACCACACAGTGTGTGTGTGTAGTTGTTTACAACAACCAAATAAATACAATTTCCTTTTATTTTCTTTTTAATTTTATTTAATGTCTGATATACAAGCTGGTATTATTCACTTGGTTATCATCCTGTCTAATCTTTACGCCCTTTTAACAAATCATTCTCTACTTGGTCAGATATTGTGGTATATATTTCAGAAGTCAAATTTTTTTTTGAAGATAATTTTTTATGTTATGATTTTAGGTGCAAACGAATGACAACTCCGATCACAGTCAAACGAACTCTTCATCAAATAACCAGCTACAAGTGAACAGTCACCCTCCTGAAGTGAAACGGTGAGTTAAAGAGAAATTATAGCCTATAAAGTACAGACAATAATAAAAGTTACTGGTAATTTTATTTATCTCTACGTTATTATAGAACAGTGGACAGAATGTGTTTCCTACTGTCGATCGGCTTTACTGTCAAATAATTCTGTCCGCGACAACAGTTTTCATAGCAACTTGCATGATTCATTCAACTCTACCCCCTAAACCTGGCTTACTCAGGTGTACTGCCCTCTAATTAAAATTAATATCGCATGCGTTGCTTCTATCAATTGGCGAAAGTAAATTACCGGTTGTTGCAATCATGCGTTGCATAACGGCAACGGGAATAAACTAAAGAGTTAAGTTTCTAAAACGCTCTTAAAGGTTTTGTTTTTAATACAACTATATGTCTTGATGGTACTTATTGGTAAAATTCACTGCAAGATTTAGAAAGAGAGTGGTGACCATAAGAAGATTTAAGTAATCAGTGCAACTACAGGGTAAAGCTGTATTCATAGTGGAGTAAAAATTTATAAAAATTATATTTGTAAAAGCTTAAGGGACAAACATCTAATCAGTTCCACTAGTCTTCGTTCGTATTTATTCTAACTTTAATTTTTATTTTATTAATAGAAATTTCATTGTAGGAACCTCTTCTAGAATTCGTTGTATGTATAATGAAAATTTGCATTCTTAGACAGCCTCATTACCTCGTCTTATTATCCTAAATCGATTAGAATTAATATCGATAATTAATTATCGAAAATTCAATAATGAGACTATGTACATCGATTAGCTTCATCAACTACAATGACAAGTACATTTCAATTGCATAAATTGTGGTTTGATTCGTGTATTGCCTGATTATATTAATCAACTTTACCGTTTAATTGTGGTTAAAACTCCATCCATAACTCATGGATATGAAGAAAAGGTCGATTATTGGAAATTCATTTGGATTTTTACGTGGTACGAATAGGTCAGCTCGAACGCGGAATGACCACGCTTTCAGAAAATACCATCGTAAAATATCATGTATTTTGTATGGTAAGGTTTACTGGAAACAAGGCATTTTATATTATTTCTTTGGGATGAAAACGCAACTACATTTTTATACTTAATCGAGGATAGATGTTGATGTCTATGGTCTATGTAGATGTCTGGTGGACTGTGTGCAAGTTTTTCACCCTTATCCTACAAATAAAAATCCACAAGAATCTCATGCACATCGACATATGGTGGTTCAACTACACGCATATCAAAGACTCGTTTAACTGCGATTGGACACCTCCCTTCTGGGATGGGCTCATGTGAAAAGATGGACTGTTCACGGGTTAGAAGAATTAATAAAGTTGGTTTTGGCTTGCGGATTGAGCAGCTACAGCAAGTACTCGCTGCAGCACAGCCGCTCCACGGAGACGTCGTGCTCGTCGCTGTCCATCTCAGATGGGCTGCAGCCTCCCAGCGCCCTCACGTCCAGGTCCCACACGCATGAGCTTGTTAGCTGTACTGACGACACTAGAGTACATACACCGTTGCACTTAAGTCTTTTCGGTTCTATCATTATCGACCAAATGATTTTTTTATGTTTACACGAACACTACACATTAATTTAAAGCTAGTTTTTACGGATTTTACAGCGTGTATTAACTTATTTTATATTCCCGACGTTTCGAGTGTTTTACAGCACCCATGCTCGCGGGGGGACTAAGGTCAAATGAGTAGATAAACGGAACAGAGAGGAAGCTTCTTAAGAACGTGCAAAATTGTTACCTATTTTTGTAGGGCTGTCACAATAGGTGAAGACAAATTAAACAAAACATTTGTTAAGTAGTTTTATTCAGTATGATATAATACTTTACAAATTACTTATTCTAATAATTTTCTTTTTATGATTTTTTTTATAATATTTTATTGTTTCTTTTAATGGTGTGATAAATTCTGAATCTAACATAAAGTTTACTATAGCTGTTGAGGAGTTCCCTCGTGAGGAGACTATCCTGTCTGCAGCAGCAGTTTATGGTGAAGATCATGTTCAGCAAAAAAAATTAAATTTAAATACAAATTTCCAGTCCAGCTGCGCGTACGCGGCAAGCGGCCAGTGGTCACGCACACATGCCCCGCGTGCTTGTAGTAGTGCAACCGATTCGCGAGGTGGTATAAAGCGTTGTCTTTGTTCCGTTTATCTACTCATATGCTGAGGTGTCATAGCTGTCATAGTTAACCACGCCCATCTTCAGATTAAAATTCTTACTAACGTAGATCGAATCCAAAATTAATAATATTAAACAAAATATTTAAAAATAAGAGAATATATAATAAGTTAATATATGCGATATAATCCGTAAAGACTTGTTTTATTTAAACTATCGACCAAGCTAAATAGACGATTGTCGAATGTGACGTCACAAGTATCAATGCTGTAGACGGTACTAATAACGCGGCATATGTAAGGGGGGATAGGAGGACCGCATTCAACCAACCAATCGTATCATATCTTACGTTCACCAGAGGGATCATATTCTTACGTTCACCAGATGTCGCTAGTTTCGTCTGAGTTAAAACTTATTTGCTATACAAATGGTCACACAGTGTCATTATCATTGTAAATGAGATGTTCCAAATGTATGGAGCCTGGGCTAGATCCTTGTACACTATACTCAAAAATAGGTAAACATATTTTAAACGGTTCTCAACCATCTAATTATTTTATTATGTTTTTGCTGGTAAAACACAAGAAATTACACTTGAAATTGCAACACACAAGAAAAATCCGTAATGGCAGTAAGCTGTCATTTTTAATGATAAATGGCGTTTGATATATTTATTTCACGTATTTTTGACACTGTTGTGGCAACTGACAGTTCTCTTTTCATGATTAATGGTCGCTTTACGATTTACTGTCGTTGTCTATAAGCACATAGTAACTTAATCGGTAAGACGCCATGTTGAAAGTCGATATAATAATTAATAAACATCAATTGTTTACCATGACGTACATTTAAATGAATTATCTGAATTTTTCCCGAATTCTACAGATTTTTCTCTTTTTTTTTGAGGTAGTGTACAATAGACCTTTTATAACCCATTTTATAACATCTGCTTTGCTATTTAATTAAAAGTTTTTCGGTTTCTAGTGTTTATTTATAGCACTAAACGATGCGTCAATGCTGTATTTTTTTAATTTTTACAAATTTTTCCTTTTTTGAATTCTTTTACACTTAAGAATATCCTTTTATCCATTCTAATCTAATGGATGTAAAATATAACTCATGTTTCGGAAAGAAACGTCAATCTCTACACTTTTCTAACAAATTAAGTCTAACTAAAAAATATTTCACCTCATCCCCTAGTGGCGCCGTCTTGTGACAGGAAAAGACGTGTCTACCCTCATTTGTCTAATTGGCTCGGTTGACTTGTACATCGATTGTTTACAGTTTGTTTTGTGTTGGGAAACGATTAAGATATTCGTGTTTCTAAAGCACAACAGTAGCTTGAAATTTTCTTTGCAGGTTTTGAATTTTAATTACGTTAGATTAGCAACTTTTTTAACGTAGTGTTGAAAAGATTAAAATTAAATATGAATTAATAATATACTTTTTTGTGTATTTATTTCTCGAATTTTTTTATAATTAACCACCATATTTTGAGAATTTTCGGAACGCTTTATTACATTAATAGAATATTTTTTTTATATATTTCAAAACTAATTCTAAAAAATTTTCCTTCACCGTCGTCCTTGTATTATTATTTTTAGTAGGTTATAGCTTATAGTATAGTTTTACGACAAGTGGTTTGAGCCATTATTTTTTAAAAAAATCGTTTCATAAATAATCTTAAGTTTTATTGTTCTTAAAAAATACTTTATTTTAGATTTCAATCAAAACATAAATCTGTAGATATAGTTTAAATTTTCAATACTGCATGAATTTGGTATTTATTACAATAATATGCAATATACTAAGAATAGAACTATAGCCAACCGAATCTAAGAAATACATTTTGACAGCTGTTAGACTTATTGCACCAACGTGCCAACCTAAAAATGGGAACGTACAATATTCGATTCTTAAAAAAATCGATATCGGTTATTTAGGGTTGGTAATCATTTATAGTTTAGTTTGAACAATACCAGAATCAATTAGAAACGGATAATTTAAAAAATAAGGTTTATCACTTTCTTCGTATTTTTTGTTACTGCTTATTTCTAGAGGCAAAGTTATAAAAATGTAGGATGCAAACTAGATGAAAAATTAAGATTTATTCGATCACTTTCACTACAACTAGGTGAGCTGTTGTAATTTGGATTAATTATTATTTGATTTTCAATAATGCAGTGAAAATTAATGTCTCTTTCAAAATAATCCATAATCATTTTTTTACCACTTGCCCATTCATCATTTGTGACATGGGTACATGCTTCAACGAATATAGAAGAAACAGTCCAATAAGTTAAAGCCAAGTCATAAAGTAAGAAAGCAAACACAAAATCACAAAATTACGCACATTAAGCTCCCGAAATGGCGGGAGATTGAAATTACGTAGTGGTTGAATAAAACTAAATTTTCGGATTATATCGCGTTTATTTAACTGATTTTACTTATTTTTAATTCCCGACGTTTCGGGTGCTTTACAGCAACCATGGTGCTGCCATCTGCTTGGGATCCTATAATTAACAAAATGAAACCCAAACCCAAGCATACCACTGCAAGACTTCAAGATACTGTAAGTTCGTTTTGCGTAAATCGGACCAAAAATTAATATTCAAAAAACTGAAGGTAGCCGGGCTAACAATGACATTGGGACGTCAAACATCTCGTGACCATGGTTGCTGTAAAGCACCCGAAACGTCGGGAATTAAAAATAAGTAAAATCAGTTAAATAAACGCGATATAATCCGAAAATTTAGTTTTATTCAATGTGTAGTGTTCACGTAAATTTAAGAAATCATTACGTAGTGGTTTTTTCCTGGCGGCCTTGCATATACAAGGAGTTGTATGTTTTTGCCTACACAAATTTACGTTGACAAAGTAAAGAAAAAATAAACTTGTTTTATTCATGATTCATCTAATTTAAGGAATTTAAAAAATAAAAATTTAATTAAACGAATAATACGTTAAAAAGGTAATGATTCGATTATTTGAACATTTTTACCAATTATTTGAATATTTTGGCCGATGATTCACATAACAATGAATGTTAATCATCCGAACACTACGGTAAGGTACATAGCGACATATAATAGAAATGTCAAGTTAAAAAGTTGATACTGGTTATTTTTTAATATGTTGCTTTGTTTGAAAGATTCGAATTTAAATTAGTGATAAAAAACCAAACACGTTGTAATGAAATATAGATAACTTCATAATTCTTCAGATTTACTTAAAAGGTATTATAAATTGTTTAGAGTACGCTTGTGCAAAGTTGTTGCGGAATGACTAATGTGAAACGTCAAAACGTATTTCTTAGATTTAGTTGATTATAATTATCTAAAATTATAATATATTATGCGATATTTCTTAAAGTTTATATTAAGCAAATATATATATATTGAAGCAAGAATAATATTCTTCAATGTGTTTTAGTAATGAAGAGTAAAAGAAAAACAAAAATGTCAAAAAATTAATAACTTTCTTTATAGATTTTCCCCAATCTAACCGATGATTATACCACCGAATAAATTTAAGTTGATCGATTTCAGGCAAAACTCGTCCGAAAACAAGACGAACGATCCAGTTGTGGATGCACTGAACCAATTGACGCAACGGTTCGACAACATTTCCAAAGAAGTGGTAAGTAATGCTAACATACTATATTACAGTTTGATATAAATGTTGAGAGACCTAAAGTGTAATAATTAGGCGTGAGTTGAATGCATATGACAGACATCTCTCAAAATTGCCGCAGTATTTAACACTAGTTACATGTGTCGTGTCCGCAATCATTTGTACTTTGATTTGATGTACAGTAACTTACAATTATCGTGGCTGTATCGCAAGACAATACTTCTAGCGAACCAGTTTTTACGATTCGATAAAGAGCTGACTGAAAATTTGTGGAAAAATATCAAAAAACCAGTCCATTCAATTTTAAAATGATTGATTTCTGAGAATTAGATAAAACATGCAGGAAATTTATGGATGAATGTGGCTCAGGATTGTGTTTTGTGGTATCACTTAAGGGTTGATATATATTCAGCAGTGAAATTGTGAAGGCCTGTAATAATTTTGAAAGAATAGTGTTCTAATAGTCGAAGGCATGCTCAAAAAAGTTAATACTGCCGATAAATATACATGCAGCACAGGAAGAGGAAATCATCGCTTGAAGGGTTAGGAGTGGTTTTTCGCTTACGAGCACATCCCAGTGGAATATATATATATATATATTCGATGGCGGCCCGAAATATTTATACAACAGGACTTCACTTGGCAAGAGGCAGAGGTATTTTTCAAACCAGTGGTAAATGAACACATAAAGAGTGACTATCAATAAGTATTATAATATAAGGTCGGGGAAAAGTTTCTTCGTAATTTATGTACAAATTTAAGACATTTTTTTAAGTTTATTTACATTTAATTCTAATGTATATGTGCCATTTTGTTCGATTACTTGTTGCCTTCTTGTAGGTAGAGAAATTATCACGTTGCTGTAGAAATCTTGAAATTTTTGATTAAAAAAAATGCAACAAGTAGTCGGGGAAGAGTTTCTTCGTAATTTATGTACAAATTTAAGACATTTTTTTAAGTTTATTTACATTTAATTCTAATGTATATGTGCCATTTTGTTCGATTACTTGTTGCCATCTTGTAGGTTGAGAAATTATCACGTTGCTGTAGAAATCTTGAAATTTTTGATTAAAAAAATGCAACAAGTAGTTTTGACGGCCTTCTCTTGATGTTAACCTAACACTACCCAAGGGATTCTTTAGAGACCGAAACAGGTGAAAATTTGACGGTACAAGGTCAGGACTATATGGTGAATGCATTAACACTTCCCCACCAAGTTCTCTTAATTTTTGCTGAGTAGCCAGAGATGTGTTTGGTCTGGCGATATCATAATGAAAGACCACTCTTTTTCTGTTGATCAATTCCGGCCGGTTTATCTCAATTTCTTGCTTGAGTTTCATTAGTTGGCAGTAGAGATCCGAATTGGTAGTTTTGCCCGGCGGTAAAAATGCTACCTTAATATCGCGCTTTTTGTATAGCCAGACTTTTTCAAATGGGTCAAAAATGTTTTGTGGTTAATTCTCAATTCCTCAGCTATGTCGTTACTACTGATATGCCGATCTTGCTCTACTTTTTCAAAAATGGCATACACTGTATAAGGGCGACCAGAGCAAGCTGCATCTTTGACGTCAAAATATCCAGGTCGGAAACGCTTGAACCAACTTTGTGCTATTCTTACTGACTGACACTGCATTAGGTCCATAAAAGTCACAAATATTTTTTGTTGCTTGAGTCGTATTTTTTCCCTATTTTGTAATAAAACTTCAGAATACATCGAATTTTTTCGTTAGATTCACTCATTTTGGCGGACAGAAAAACGTTTGAAAAATGGCGAGAAAAGTGTTTTTTACTTTAATTTTTTTATTTCTTAGTGTTCAGCAAACATTTTTCTACTGACCTCACTAACCTGTGAGGTCCAAGACATACAGGAGTCAAGATACAACCCCAGGTTTTTAACCTTGTTACTGTAAGGGATTAGAGTGCAGTCAAGTATAATAGGGGGTAGGGAAGACCAGTCAATTTTATCAATTAATCGAGAACTACCGATGACAATGACCTGAGTTTTCTTAGGATTAATCGTTAAACCATAACATTTACTCCAATTCGAAATACAAGTCAGATCAGCGTTAATAGTGTCAACTGCTTTAGATAGATCTTCAAGAGAGGACTGAGTATAGATTTGGAGATCATCAGCATACAAGTGGTAGGAAGAGGACAAATTATGACTTATAGAGTTAATGAAAATTGCAAAAAGGAGAGGAGACAACACGCCACCTTGTGGTACACCAGCAGCTGTAGTAGTCCAGGTGGAAAAAACCTCTTGCACCTGAATTCGCTGTCGGCGACCAAACAAGGAACTTCGAAACCAGTCAACTACAGTTAGAGATATGTTGAGAGAGCGTAGGATGCTTAACAAGATATCAAAATCTACAGTATTAAATGCGTTACTAAAATCAAGCAACGTGAGAATGGTAAGCTTTTGTTTCTCCATACCATACCGAATATCATCAGTAATTTGTAAAAGTGCAGTAGTCGTACTATGGCCAGGACGGAAACCGGATTGCAAGGGATTTAAAAGATTGTGTTTTAAAAGATAGCTGCTTAATTGATTGTGCACAAGACGTTCTAGAACTTTGGAAAAGAAAGGCAAAATAGAGATAGGTCTATAATCAGAAAAACTACAGGGATTTGTCTTTTTCGGAAGAGGAACTACAAATGCGTCTTTCCAAGCTGAAGGGAAAAAGCAGAATTCAGTGAATTATTCAGGATAGACGTGATTATAGGTAAAAGGAGATCAATGAGAGGGATGACCATTTTCCGACTAATGCAGTCACTACCAATCGAATTTGAATGGATGATGGACATTGTGGCTCTCTTAACATCACAACTGTTAAATTGGCTAAAATTAAAAGCAGAGGTGTCCGGAGTGGGAGCTTTTGAAAGAGAATCCAAAGTATTATGTTTTGCTTTGTCGATAATGCAAGACAAAGATGAGAAATGCAAATTAAGTTGATTGAGATCAAAGTTATGGTGTGTGAGATTTTGTCGTAATTTCCCAACTCCTAAGGACTTAAGAAATTTCCAGACCCTAGCAGGGTCAGGATCTTGTACTGATTCATGGATATGGCGTCGTTGTGCTTATCTACACAGATTGTTGCAACGATTCCGTACTAATCTATACTTCTCTCTATTCAAATCGCTAGGAAGTGACTTGACTTAGACTTGTATTTAGCTTTGGCACAATTTTTAATGTGGATGATTTTTTTATATCATCGGTCAACCAAGGAGAGGGAGGATGCTTTACACGCACTGGACGAACAGGAGCATGAACGTCGTAAAGCTGAATTAACAGAGAGTTGAACAAAGCAACCTGTTCATCAACAGTAGACGCATTGACGACTACACTCCAATCAATCTTTACAGCGTCATTTAAAAGCTGCTCCAAATCCAAGTCACTAAAGTTACGCTGAAGTAGTATGCTTGACTTAGCTTTAGGGGGACGGATTTTGTATAAGTATAAAAGGTCGTGATAGGATAAAGAATCAGCAGCATGTTGCCCAAATTTAAGAACATGGTCAGGTAAAGACACAAACATTATGTCGAGAAAAGAAGGGGCACAGTTCGGGAAAAAGTGTGTGGCAGAAGTAGGATGAAGTTTTAAATTTGCTGCTTCAATAATAGATTTAAGTTTTATTGATCTAGCGTTGTTTTTTAAAAGACAAGTATTGAAATCACCCATAATAATACTGTGACAATAGATAGGTGTAAAATTGTCAAGAATATTTTCTAACATGGTGAAGTAGTCGACAGTGAGAGAGGGATTGTAAAAAAACTCCGAGAAGTAATTTTGTATGACCAAGAAGAACTTCGATAAAGAGAAATTCAGCTTCGCTTCCAGTCTGCGAACCATTTGAAACTTGAATTACTGAAAAAGGTGTTTGAGAGCGCAGATAAATAGCAACACCACCACCGCCCCGATCGGTACGGTCGTTACGAATCAAATGAAAACCTGGAAGCGAGTAGGACGTTGATGGAAGACATGGTTTTAACCACGACTCCGAAACAAGGATAGCATGTATGTTTTTGCTATTAAAACTTGACAACATGTCGGGGTAATGAGCAGGAATAATTTGAGCATTTATGTGAATAGAGTTAAAGTTTTTGTTAAATTCAGAAAAAGTTGAATCTAACATAATATTTAAGGGTGCAATACTTTCAAAGCTGTCAATACTGCTTAATCCATCAGAGGCAAAATCAAAGGCGAAGGAATTGGAACTCCGAACACTATCATCTGAAGAAATCATATTAAATTATATCTGATTATATGTAAAACTAAGTAAATACATATGTATTGTTATATGTATGTATTATAATATGTATAATTATAAAATAAATAAGTCATCAGTAAACTACCTGCCAGCATTATGGAAAGAAATGTTTAATTCACTTAACAATAAGTGAAGAAACGGAACATTAACATACCATAGACACAAAAGTGAGAGGTGTTAATGTCAGATGAGTCAAAGTGTCAAAGTTATAGTACGTTAACTAGCAATTATATCTACATTACAATATACTTTTATCACTAATACTAAACATTCCAAAGAAAGATTACAATAACAATTACAAACATACAAGAAAAACTATAATACTAAATAATAAACATTCCAAAGAGAGATTATTAATCATTACATTTTACTATCTAATCTACAATTAACAAGGTAAAGTAATGAAGATGTGATGATAAAAAGATAACTAAAATATGAAGTCCAGAGAAAAGTTATAACAGAATTACAAAAATTAATAAAATATAAAATAAAATTATTTAAGAAAAGTTCATTTTTTACCGGCCCTCTTAGTACGCTGTGGTGCACCTTTATCTTCGGGGGCCTTATTTGCCTTAACCACAATAGAATAAACGGGTGAAGCAGAAGTTGAAGCTGTTGCATAATGCGTCAAGCTCAGACAAAGTCTCAAGTTGGTGCCTTGTGCCATCTGGATTAAAAATATTGATAACTCCAACCCTGGTCCAACATTTGGTGATGCCATACCTTCGCCTAGCTTCTAGAAAAACACTGTGGCGCCTCCGTGTTAGAAACTCAGACTGGGTTATACCTGTGCCCTTAAGTTTGGTTTTGGAGTACCAAACCTTTTCTCGCATCACAGTATCGCTGAATTTAACAACCATAGGCCTGGAAGATTTATCGAAAGGGCGTCCCAGACGATGACAACGGCTTATGGATGTTTTACTGAAACCTGGGACTAGGAGTTTAGTGCTGATAAGCGTACATATGACGGCGGTAATATCCTCAGATTTTTCTTCAGGAACTCCGTGGAGTAGGATCATCTTTCTGCGGCGACGCATTTCACTACGATCCAGTTCTCTTCCCAAAAGATCTACTTGCAAAGATGCTAAAGCAGCAAAGATGAATTTTCTAAAAGCATTAAAATCACCTGGTAGGGAAGATTAAGTTGTGGCAGCAGAACTGGGTTGTTGCAGTTCCCGCTGAAAGTTATCCATTTGACTTTGGAATGACTTTGACATCTCCATAAGTGAACCTTTCAGTGCTTCCATGGTGAAAGTAGTTGTAAAGTGCAGTGATGTTAGAGAAAATACTTGGAAATAAGAGCTGGTAGGTAGTAATTTATTACATATAAATAATAAACATGAAATTCAAACTGTAACTATTTTTTAAAATATAATTAAATCTAAGATGTCTAAAATGTGTACTACTCAATTCACCTACCCTCACAGAAAAGTAAAAATGAAAAAATGTATTGATATTAAAACCAGCCAGATACACGTTTTTCCTCAATTTTATACAAACCTTAAAGAAACCTTTTCACCGACCTATTATACACTATGTCCCAGAAAGAGTGCATAATCCTGGAGCGCCTAAACAGGTATCAGGCGCTCAAATAAAAATACAAAAAAAAATATTCCAAGCGGTGCCAACTATATGAAGGTTTTCAAAAAAAATGTTTTTATTGACCTTATTGTACTTTCATGTACTCCACTGCTGCAAATTAAAGAAATTCGTTGCGTTTTTTGTGTTCTCTTATTCCTGATAGACTATTCTATTAGAAATGCAGTAAAGAGTATGAGTAGTTATTGTACTTTTTAGCAAAAAAACTTCAATTTTAAGCACGAAATTTTATAAAAAAAATATTTTGACAAAAGTTTAAGAGCCATTCGTGAAAAAAATATAAGTACTTACGTGGCCAGCTATTTCAAAAATATGCGCAGTTAATACAGTTTACAAAATGATATAATACATAATTTAATTCAAAGATAGATAATTATATAATATAAGGTGTCCCAGACTATATATTGAATAAAAGAGTTTGTATTGTATTCGCGTGGTTTGCGCAGGAGACAAGCGTGCGTGGCGAGGCGTACGGCGCGGGTGCTGGGGGCTCGTGCCCGTGCTGGTGCGGCGCCTGGGCCGAGCTGCACGTGCGCTCGCCCACCGGCGACGTGTCCTGGCTGCTGCGCCTGCAGAACCAGGTATGCATACACGTACACGCACTCCTATACACACACGCACACGTAAGCGTATAAAAGTCTACTGCTGAATATAGGATTCTCCCATTGATTGCCTCACGGATAAGATTTTACCATAGTTGCCATGCTAGGCAAACAAGTTGGCAACCGCAGATATTTTTTATTGTGAGTTTTTATCAGGAAGATGCTGCTGCCCATTTTCTATTTTAGTTTCGCCTTTTACGACACCCTCGGGACGATATGGGGTAGAAAATATTCTTGAACCGCCACTACATGGAAACTGACACAAACATACTAGCCAAAAATATTATCTTACATTTAAACTGTCTAAAAATTCCATCTCACAAACAAAATATACTTTTTACATTTAAAATAATAACGACTTGTTTAAAACTAATGGTTTCTTAAATTTACGCGAACACTACACATTGAATAAAACTATATACGGATTCTATCGCGTTTAATTTACTTATTTTTAACTCCCGACGTTTCGGGTGCTTTACAGCACCCGTGGTCACGCGGGGGACTAAGATGGTGTTCCAGTGTCATAATTAGCCCGGCTACCTTTAGTTTTTTAATATAAATTTTCGGTCCGATCTACGCAGAGCGAGCTTAAGGTATCTTGAAGTCTTGCAGTGGTATGCTTGGCTTTGGGTTTAATTTTGTTAATTATAGGATCCCAAGCAGATGGCAGCACCCATCCATCTTCTCTATTGAAATTAAGGTGTTCCTAAATTTCAATAGCCTCGCGTATCATCCTTAGTAGGGATCGGTGTTCTTTTGCGAGAATTTATGGTTTATCAAATCTGATGTAACAGCGAGGACGATCTTGAACATGTTCATAGACTGCAGACTTCCCGGAGCGTCGGTGCTTTATGTCAGCTATATGTTCTTTCACGCGGGTTTTTATGGATCTTTTTGTATGACCTATGTAAGAGAGACCACATTCACAATCTAACTTGTACACTCCTGCATCTTGTAGAGAGATATTACACTCGACGGATGGTAAAAATTGATTTATCTTCTTCGGCGGCTTGTAGTATGTTTTAATGGAAGCTCGCTTCAAGATGTAGCCAACCTTGTCTGTGACTCCTCTTTCATACGGTAGTACAGCAGGCACACGCGCGACTGTGGCCAGCTTCACTCGTTCACTGTGACGTAAGCGTGGGACCCGAAGCTTGTTGTCTTGCAATACTTGCTTGACGTGCTGAAGTTCGGCGACAGATGTTTTCTGTCACAGATCCCTCGTGCTTTCTGAATCAAAGATTTACCGGTTTACCTAGCTGTGAAGGCTGATGGTGAGATTCATCATTTAAATATCGGTTGGTCGGGTCTTTTTGAGGTACAGATGAGCCCATCGCCACACCTTCTACTTGCTTGTAGAACTCTTCCTTCTACAATAGATAGCCAGATGTGAGGCAGTGTTTGAGTAATACTGCGTATTCAACAGGCATGTTGTTATCTCAAACAACTCAAACATCTCAGTCCCCCCTGTGTAAAGCAAGTGCTGTAAAGCACCGGAAATGTCGAGAATTAAAAATAAGTTAAAATAAGTAAATTAAACTCGATAGAATCCGTATATACAGTATTATTCAAATTTTTTAAACTGTTTATAACTTGTTTTATCTACTACTTTATTTTTGCTGAAATTATTCTACCGGAAGTCTCAAAATAAACTCACTATTTGAATGTGTTCTAAAAACAAAATGCGTGGAACTCGGGTGTGGAGGGAACGACAAGTGAGACGCCATTTTGTGGAAATTCAGTCGCGTTTCACGGGGCAGCAACGTACTTTTTGTGTAACCGCGTTTCTTGAACACAACAATACGTGATTGGGCGTCTCAAATTTCGACAAAAATATCGTTTACATGGTTAATAAGCAGACTCCAAGCAATAAATTGATTCAGGATTGGGTGAAGAGATTGCAAAAAACTGGTTCTAAGCTGCCATCCCATACACCGGGCCGCCCAAGATCTTCAACGACCAATGAGAATATTGACTGTGTTAGACAGGCGATACGCGAAATTCCACACGATTCAATTCGCAAGAAAGCAGACAAGTTAAACATGCTTCGATCAACTGTTCACAGAATTCTAAAACAAGTCTTGAAACTTAACTTATAAAATTTAAATTACAGGCTTTAAACGAAAACGAAGATGAAGCCCACTTCCACGTCAACGGACATGTTAACAGACAAAACTGTCGTTTCTAGGGAGTGTAGTGTATGTGCTATGATGAAATTATTTAACTAAAATATTAATCGATATCCTCCATATATAGAGTACACGTGTCTTCATTAAATGTAGAAATTATATCTATTTAGTGCAGTAATATCTTATTATTTTTATAGAAGAAGACACCATTCACGTGGTCTCTACCTGGAACCACGCAATACAAACATTTCTTACTATCTATGTATCTACGTCATACTTACTATATATAAGTCTCCTTCCATTCAGTAAAAGAGTTATTAAACTGCATCAGTGAGTTTAATTTCTTGCCTTGCTCCCAACATTACAGGAGAATCAAATTCTGAAAGAAAAACCAACGGCCATTTCACAGCCCAAAAGTGACGGTTTGGTGCGCCATGTCATCTTTTGCCATCGTGAGACCGTATTTTTTTTGAGGATTCAACAGGTCGAGCATTAACAGTTAATTCAGCCCGCTATGAAAGCATGATAAACGATTTTTTCGGCCGCAACTACAGCAACTGCGAGGTTACAATTCAAATACGTGGTTTCAGCATGATAGGGCCACCTGTCATACGTCAAACCAGTCAATAGAGACAGTACGTGGATACTTCCCTGAAAAGCTGATTTCGATGAGAGGTGACATCAGATGGCTCTCGAGGAGCCCAGACCACACACCTTCAGATTTTTTTCCTCTGGGGTTATCTGAAGAATCGGGTGTACAACTATGTATCTATTAACCATACCTGAATTGAAGGAAAACGTTAGCAACATTTAACAACAAATCAACAACTTAACTACTGAGTCGCGTTTTCATGAATGTTAGGGATCACTTTCAAGAGCGCCAGAGCCGCGAAGGGCGCCATTTAAATAATTTTATTTTCAAAATATTATTTACGTGTTTATGTAAATATATTTGTTAATTTTTATTCATTAACAAAAGTTGGTTTTTCTGAGGCACCTGTATATTTAAAACATACAAGCATGAATTGGTTTTTTTGCGGAACTGTGTCCAGTTGTAAATACCATCCCAAAAGTATTCGACGCCTCCACACTTTCTTCCGTTTTCTTTTTCTTCCATTACCTTTACCTATTTGAATTTAACATTATTATATTTTAAATAATTAACTATTTTATCTTCGTCAAAATTAAAAAAAATTAATTTATGCACATAAGCATAATACTATATTGTAAAATCTTTCTCGTTTTCTGTATTTGTCTTCACTTTATTTCCGCTCTAAATCTTATTTGATATTAAGAATGTCAAAATAGTTCTAAATTAGTGAAACAAAAATGACCACTTTCAGTTAAAATAAAATAATTCGTCTCCTGCGCACACCACACGAATACATATACAAAAATATTTGATTGCATTTATATCTAGTCGAAGCTAGTATAATATGATTGTGCCCCGTTAAATTATTTTCTACCAAAAATGCGATTACTTAAGTTTCCAATTTTACGACCCCATGATCCCCTTATTGGTCTCTCCATAAAACTTAATGATTTCTTATATTAAACGGATTTTACGAATTTTATCGCGTTTAATTTTAACTTTTTTAATTCCACTTTTTTTAGTCATTCGAAAAAGACCCATACTAACCGATATTTAAACTGTGAAACTCACCACCATCCTTCACAGTCAGCTAACTTGGCAAAATCTGTTTCAGAGAGCACAAGGGATCATCCAGAAAACTTATTCAAAAAGGAACTCCCTTATTCATATGTTGTAGACGAAAGATTTAGATATTATAGCACCCGAATGTCCGATGCCTATCTCGTTATATATTATATCTCATGTGACAGTCGTGTTCCGTTGTCAGATGAGCTGGTCGCAGCTGCAGGAGTGGCCGCTGCAGGACGTGCTGGCGCTACTAGCGCCGCCTGATGTCGCACACGACGTCAACCACCTGCTTAACGCCGTACGTACCGACATACACACATATATTATGTAGTGCAAAGACTTCTATGCACTTTGTCAATGTGATTTGAAACTTATTCAGACAAGAATGTAACCTTACTTTGTGATTGTCTAAAAAACCAGTAACTGTCGTAAATGAAAATACAACGACCCACAGTTGTGATACATTTTTGTTCTGAATTGCCGGTTTGGTATTATACATATATCTTTTCATTAATTTATTCATGTATTTAAAAATGTCTATATAATCCATCCGAAAATGCTGCCACTGTTGATGAGGAAAAATCTGTTCCTCATCAACAGCATTACTATTGCAAGGCTTTCGACTCTGCACTTAAAGAACTGGCTGTCCAGTGCGGTATGGCGAAGTATTTCAGAAAATATTTACGAACGTATTCATGGAAAAACCTGCTTCCAGCATCAACTATTATTAAATCTATCATGTAATACTGCATCATTTTAGCTATAACCTATAGACTTAAAGCGAGAAATTACTAAAAAGCGCTTTAAGATTTTAATTTAAACGCTCCTAATTAAAATCCCAACAATGCTGGTAATCCACTCAAGCTATCAAATGATAGCTGTCTATTACTACTCAAAATTTAAATTATATATTTATTACTGAAAAATTAAAACACTTAAGGGTACAATCCAGCTCGAAGGACCAAATAAATTTCTGGGGATGTGGAATTCTCAAATGATTTCAAAGTATTATATCATATAAAATGAGACTATATTTAGAAGTAGTTAGTAGCATTTCGTTCCGTGGATGTTATAAAAGGCGACAGAGAGAAACAAAACCAGGAGATGAGCAACAGTGACAACCTAATAACAACTAAGCAATAATAAAACTGTAGTCGCCAACCTGCCTGTCAGCTTGGTAACTATTGCAATTTTCCCCACAGTGAGATCATGTATAGGGAAGCCTTTGTGCAGCAGTAGACTTTTGATGGATTGTAATGAACCTTAGCTTACTTATCCTTTGAGCCATATCAGCTGCTCGAGTTTTACTGTAGGTAGGTACATGCTTCCCTCAAGAACCTTGCTTCGTTCGATGAAGAAGTTAACCGACGAAACCAATTAGATAGCGTTCTCTTATCAAAGATATGATGTCCTGTAATTCTTAGGAATTTCAGAAAATTTATCTGAATGATAGACACCGCAACGAGAATATATGTAGAAAAATCAGTAACTATCCCATCTATATTGCTCATTACTGAAATCATAGTATTAAATTTTTTGAGCGACACTTCATAAAGCGCGAGTAGCATTGAAGGGAGGTGTTGCTCTGAAAATTTAAATGAATTTAGATGTAATCCTAGTCGGGTGGGGCTCAGAGAGTGATCATTGCAGCGATGTGCAAAGTAGTTTAGTCTTGGTGCCCGACATTAGTATGAATGTGACATGGCTAAATTTTGTTACAGGTCGGCGATGATTCGGTGCGTGGGTGTGACGAGACCGCTGGTGATCTCCACAAGTCCAGGTTGTTCTCTTGTGTACTTAGAGCACACTTTAAACTGACATTGAAAAATGATCTCTAACTGTAAATTTTTATTTGCTTTAATTCTTTATTTATTATAGAATAAGGATAATGTGTGAGCACACAGTGCACAGTATGGTAAGTGGATGTTATGGCCTATAGACATAGTATCTATTTTCAATGAAGAAACAAAATGCAGATGCGTTGTCACCTCTAAGGACTAAAATAGAATACTTCGTTATAAGTGAAAAGGGTTTTCGGTTTTCTACACTCACCATACAAAACAAAGCAGCATAGGGCTGCTATTTTATGCTGATATTCTGTGAGATTTTGGTCCTTGTACGGTCGAGCCGAGCTATTCGTGCCGCAACTATAATAAAGCTGCTGCTGTTATATTTTAACTCTTCTACGAGTATGTGCTGTCTTATCACCAAATTCAGAAGTTTATTATGTGGAAATTAATATTATTGTTAGTTTTTTTGAAGTCTTTAACTTTTTATTAAAAGTTTAATATTTCACTAATATTGATAGGGTTCTTACGAGTATATCAAAAGTATATTTGATGATGAAACGCGTGCATTGTTTACAGCTCGGACTCGGTGGTGGCGGGCGAGAAGAAGGCTCCGCATGCCGCCTCGCACTGCATCCTGCCGCACCCGCCGCACCAGCCGCCGCCGCAACGGTACGCACGCACTCGCACACACACATGCACGCACACATGTACACGTTGGTTACAGCTCAGACTCGGTGGTGGTGGTGGGCGAGAAGAAGGCTCCGCACGCCACTTCGCACTGCATCCTGCCGCACCCGCCGCACCAGCCGCCGCTGCAGTGGTACGCACACACACACACACACACACACACACACACACACACACACACACACACACACACACACACCACCAAAACAACACACACACACACACCTGCACACGCAAAGCAATAAATTCACATATATTTCTTTCAAGTCTAATTTTTAAAGCTTTACTTAACACTGGACCAAGGAACATAATTTCACCATTGTTTTTTTTTTGGTGTACTTTTGCAAAATCAATTAATAAAAAATCCTTCATAATCATTTGTTTAAAAATTACTTCAGAATATGTTGATGCATCACATTGCAATGTATTTGAGAGATTTTGCTTAATAAACAAAATTAAGTCAGTTCAGCAGTTAAGTTCTAAAATACTGCTGAAAGCATAATTAATGCCACTACCGCCATCTAGTATCAAGTAGCAGAACTAGGAGAACTTTCTAGAAAATTCCTTACTAGATCTTACCCACTAGCGCCATCTAGTATCGGGTGGCAGAACTAGGAGAGAACTTTCTACACCAAGTCGGTCAGGACCGGTATGTGTTCGAACATTCTAGATGTTTCGGTAGAAAAGGTTTATTTAAGACTAGTATTGACCGCGACCGAGCCAGTAATGAATTGGCGATAAAAGTCGCGAATCGACGTCGATCGATCGAGCTTTTGCAAACTTTGACAGAGAGTTACGGCTGCCTGCAGAGCTATCACTGGAAAACCACCTGATGCCCCACGCAGTATAACCGATCATGCAAATGACTTGTGGAACAAAATTAATGACATTTTTGAGCACGTCAGAATGTCAGAATGAGTCATGTCTGAAAAGATGAAAACCCGGTATGACCGCAAAATGAACAACAAAGGGTTCGACGAAGGTTCACTAGTGTGGTTGCACAATCCAGTCCGCAGCAATGGGAAATCTCCTAAGCTTTAAGCTAAATGGGACGGACCATATCGGATTGTGACAATGATCAATGACGTAACCTACCGGATTCAGAAAGGAGCAAGAGGTACACTTAAGATCGTCCATGTGGATCGACTGGCGCGTTATTATGGGGCCGATAATGCTTGCGACGAGCATGTCTTAGGATAGGGCAGTGTTGCACGCCATAATTAATGCCACTATCGCCATCTAGTATCGAGTAGCAGAACTAGTAGAGCTTTCTAGAAAATTTCATACTAAATCTTTCCCACTAGCGCCATCTAGTATCGAGTGCCCGAACTAGGAGAGAACTTTCTACATCTAGTTGGTCGGGGCCGGCCGAACATTATAGATATTTCAGTAGAAAAAGTCCTGTATAAGACTGGTATTGACCGCGACCGAGTCAGTATTAAATTGGCCATACAAGCGAATACTTCAAAGCGATTTAACTGCGAACTAAAGTGTAAAGTGTGATTAACTATTAGTGTGTTATATGTTGTAATTGGTGTTCGGTAAATAAAGTGTCAATTTTGGTAATTCAATCGGCAGTTTTTATTGTCCGAAGCTCAAGCTCGTAACAATACATTAACATAGTTACAAACTAAGAAAAATATTAAGAAATAAGGATCAAATAAACATACAATGAATCCGTTTTAAAGTTATGGATCATTACCTTAAAATATTATTACACGATTATTATAATATTTTGAGAAATCGATCGAAGAATTGCACTGCCAAACTGTTCTGAGTGAATAAAATTTGATTCGTATTGTACACCTATTTTGTCGTATTAGTTAGTTAATAGTAATAAACGTATACAGTAACAAAATTAATAATAAATGTACGACTGTAAATTTATAAAATTAATAATTGTATAAATTTGCAGTCCACCTGATGGTGACTACTGCAGTTCTAAAATACTTGTAACCAACTGTAAACAAACAAAATTGTTGTCACCCCTGAGGACTAAAATGGGATACCTATACACACTTATAGCTTGTAATTAATACTGACTCTCTATACCTTTCAGACTGAAACACAAAAAAGAGTGCTAGCAATTAGTATAATAACGTCGTCCGTCGTAATCCAGATCGAATTTCTGCCGTGACGGCCAGTCTTCAACACGACTAGCCATCTGCGCAGTACAGGATTAAAGTCCCCAAGTGTATGCGGAAGCACAGGTGCACTGTCATAGCCCCTCACGCTTATAGTCCAATGGAACGGCAAACCAACACGACCGGAGAGAGATCAGGTACAAGACCAACGGCTTTACGTGCTTTCCAAGTCACGGGGTGAATGAAACACTACTAACTTCCTCACCCCAGCGGATAAATTTGGTTAGATCCGGGTTTAGAAACCGAAACCTCATGATCAGCAATTGCGCTTACTACCACTAGAGCAACGAGGCAAGCAATAGTAAGTGACGTGTGTGTGTTGTTCCTGCAGCATGAGCACGCAGCCGATCAACATCCCGGGCTCGCCGCAGCGCCAGAGCTCTTCCAGCACCACCGACGACGACGACCTGCTGCTCGTCGTGCCCGAGGTGCGCCCCACCACACACCACTACACACCTCACTCACTCACTACACAACACCCTCAATACACTTTAGTTGACTGAATATTATATGTTCCACCAGTGTTGTAGGATAGAAAAAATGGCAATGGCCTTGAGTGATTCAGATCAGAGATTTTGTTTCAGATTTAACATCCATAGAGCAAATTTTAGTGGGCGCATTTTAATAGTGCTAATAAAAATTTGAATATTAGCTCTAACTAAATTATTTTCCTACTATCCTTATCATTAGTCAACATCATCATCATTACAGCCTTTCACAAGTCCACTGCTGAACCCTCCCAAGGAGTACCACAAAGCACGTTTCCCGAGCCACCTGCATCCATCGACTTCCTGCATGTTTTACCAGGTCGTCAATCCATCTAGTGAGGTGACGCCCTACACTTTACCTGCCGGTACGTGGTTGCCACTCGAGAACCTTTTTTTCCCCATCGGTTATCGGTTCTTCAAACTATGTGGCCAT
The DNA here is from genome assembly GCA_907164705.1 of Parnassius apollo. Classification (NCBI taxonomy): domain Eukaryota; kingdom Metazoa; phylum Arthropoda; class Insecta; order Lepidoptera; family Papilionidae; genus Parnassius; species Parnassius apollo. The sequence continues at coordinate 1,385,188 of CAJQZP010001218.1, forward strand.
TGCCACTACAGTTTACTAATCCGTTGGGCAATGTCGGTTACTCTAGTTCTACTGCGAATATCCTCATTCCTAAATTTATTACGCAGAGAAACTCCGAACATAGCCCTCTCCATAGCTAGCTGAGCGACTTTGATCTTCCTCATACGGCCGGCAGTGAAGGACCAAGGAAGGACCAATAGACGTCACAGATCTATAGGTCATCACTCGCAACACGCGCTGGTTGTACAATCTAGATTTGAGATTTTGGGGTAATTAGTAATAAAATCAAAAGTTATTATTACTAGTATTGTTTGAAAATAGAAATATTTTACACACATTATTAGCAACAATAGGAGAATTATACAAATACAATATATCAATTTTATATAATAAACAAAAACTAATTTCCTTTTTAAGAAAAAAAAAAGAATGTTACCCGCAAGTAGAACTTTCTCCTGTATCGTGGAGGTGATTTATATACATAAATTGTACACATCAGAGCCGCAACAAATATTTGTAAGCCATACATTTACCAGCAAATAGATACGAATACGAGCAAATGCTTAGCTATTGCACTACGAGCCGTCTTACAAATACAAGATCGTTAAATATACAGATAACGTCCTCCAGACCGAATTTCGGTGACGGCCAGCCTCAACGGAGACTAGCCATCGGCGCAGAACAGGACTAAAGTACCCAAGCACAGGTGCACTTTCTATTCCCTCACTCTCATAGCCCAATAGGACGGTAAACCGACACGACTGGAGAGAAGATCAGGCGCAGGACCAACGGCTTTACGTGGTTTTCGAGGCACGGGGGTGAGACACCGCCAACTTCCTGACTGCGGGCAGCTACTGAGAATTTCTTGACGGAAAAACTCAATAATTTTTTAGCCCGACCCGGAATTCGAACCTAAGACCTCATGATCAGCAGTCGCACTACTACAACCACTAGACCAACGGGGCGGTCAAAAAATACACATATATATTTATTGGAAAGACATACCAATTTTTATATTTTTAACCCGTTCTCTTTCATCATTCAGTGGTACATTTCGATCAAACTCAGTCTCAGTCATCTCACTGTACCTGCGCCCTGCAATTGTCACGATAATTGTGAACTATCTGCAACAGGTGCTAACATTGCACGTGTGTGTTTTCAACGGTAATCTCAGGGCAAGTCGCGGCACCCGGTGCGGCGGTCCAACTCGTCGCCCGAGATGTCGTCCTCGTGGAAGCTGACTGCGCGGGAGCAAGAGGACGAGATAGCCGTAGACCCCGACGAGATGATACTGTTGCCCCGTTGCGAGCCCACGTATGTTGATTTTTCTGTTGCTCATAAAACTATGTAGACGCTGTAAGTTGATTGATTTTGAAGTGAAAACTTCTTTAGCGGCGTTGTACACTTTTTTTGTAATGGGTAAAAAATTTTAAACTCGCGTCAGGACACGTGACCTGATCGAAAATTCGTAAGAGAGATAAACATTTTAATGTAATATAAATTGTCATGTTTGTGTACGATAGCGCAATAAATAAATATTGTATTCTACCACATAGATGATAGTACTGTTATACTGATTATTAAAGCAATTCTTGCAAAATTATTCCTCAACCATTCCAAAATATCAAAAATGCACAATGTTAGTATTCAAGTTTTCACTTCTGCCGGCACTCCCGGAGTGCAAACCGTCGTTTTTATTTTTTATTTGAAATGTTTTATCGAATAATAGTTTTCTTGTTTGTTAAGCTATTTATAGTAACTAGTAATATACATGGTTGACAACATGGAATAGTGTAATCGCTTTCAAGCTGTTCCTTATATAAGTTTTGTTAGTCATAATGCAACCTATTTTTGAAGAGAAAACTTTTTTAGAATCGTTGTGACTCAGTGGCGAAGCTAGGGCTCCAAACTAGGGCAAGCGCAAGATATGAATTTGTTGTTTTTAGCGGTTTAATAAAAACACACCAATCTTGAGCTGTCTCCACTCTTTAGTTTCACATTCAGTGCTGACAAGGACGTGTATAACAAAGCACACAGAAAGCATACTACCGCTAGATAGATTGAATGACATAATATGCAATTGCACACCTTCGGTGGTTTTGAAAAGAGCCGTTTGGGTTTGCTTGAGATATTTACAAACAATACAATACATGAACAAAAGAAAGGCATGAACAAAGTACAAACAATGTACAAAGTTAAAAAAGGGACGCCTGGCAGATGTGAAACCTCGAAATTATATTTTGTTAAAGTTATATGCATAAAAGAACAGATTACGACAGGAATTAGATAGTTATAATGAGAAGATAAAGCTTTGCTAATTTTATACCATAAAATAATGACTATTTATTATAATTATTCATTTTCAATTAATAATAAACCGTACAAAATGATATTTTTAAACTCATATATCACTATAAATTAGCCGATATCGTATTTGTGCCATCTAGCGTAATCTTTAGGTACCGTCGTGAGAATCAACCAATTTTCGTTCGATAAAATGACTTTACGTATAGAATTAAGTAGATGGCGCCATTAAAATTTTATATACTGAAAAGTAGACAGAGAAACCTAACTGGAAATAACTAAAGGGAGTACTATTCTTTAAAAACCTCAATACATTCTTCTGTATTCTTTTGATTTATTTAATTAAAATTTGGGCTTCACGTTAAAAAAAAGATTGTGACACTTATTTCCTCTAAAATTAAACCTAGGTCTCATACTTTATGCTGCTGTTCAATTTGATATTTTTAATTCGTATGGTAATATAAATATTGAGTTATTAAACCTTTAAATACGCCTAACTTAATTAAACTTTAATACTAAAGAGTCCTGTACCCAGTGGCAAAGCTTCTATACAAGCCCAAAAGCCCGGCTTGCCTCATTAAGATGAATCAATCAATTATGTCAAGTAATAAAATAAATCTTAAACTGTTTCAAACTATTTCAAATTTCTCGCGCACTCTGTTCGACCTCGTAGCCTTACGAATACTGCTGTCATACATAAAAGGAGAGTTGAAATGAGCGATTGGTTTTCTCCCTCGCACGCATGGGCTTTTTACCGGGCTTTCGAGAAAGCGATCGCTCCCTTTCTAACCTGTGGCAAAATGTTCTATAATGAAATATAACTACGATTGTATAAATAGCAATTAGTATGGAGATAAAAAGCCCGGCTTTTTAGTGACCATTAATTTTTTCCTCAGAGCGGGACGCCTTTAAAATTATTATGGTTCTAACACTTTTGACTGCCTTCTTGGTCTAATAGCAGTAAACGCAATTGCTGATCATGTGGTCGCAAGTTCGAAACCCGAGTCGGGTCAAGTCTCATTTATTGGGTTTTTCCGTCACAAAATTCTCATTAGCAGTAGTATTACACTTATTGTATATGTTAGTATTATACTTACGCCGTTACCAAAATTCAATCTGGAACCCTTTAATATAGTTTTATAAATAAAACACATAGTTGTTTGAGTCTTTTAATGATCAAAAGTGAATTCTGAACATCAAATAAATACTAATTGGAAATATCTTATGTTATTTGATTATTTACTGTAGATTAATTAAAAATTGTCACTTCGTAACTTTAAATTCAAAAGTGTAGCTTTTCAGAATAATCACGTAACTAGACAAGCTATGCAAACCTGGTACGCGCGGTGTCATAATGATGGTACGGGTGACAGGATTTGCATGATTGTCACGCTTTTGTTTGTTAAAGCGGGACATTTTTACGTATTTTGGGGATAGCGCGACACAAACCTTTAAATCGGGAACGTCCCGCCTAAAGTGGGACGTATGGTCACGTTAGGTATGAAGTTAGTCGAGAGAGGAGGCGCGCGGCCGACGCCGACGAGCTGACGATATGTTAGCAAGTTCACGTCATATTTCAATGTTTAGTGTTTACATTGTGTCAAAAAGTACTTTGTGCATTGTGTGTTGAGCTTTATCTAATGTATTGCAAGTTTAAAATTTATGCTTTTTTAAAGATTTTTAATTAAAATGGAGGGAAAGAGCGTTCCTTGTGATGAATTGAAGTGTGTTAAAGTGCTAATCGGCGAGGAAAAGGTAAAATCTTTAAACTTTGTTGAAATAATATGCAAGGTCAAGAGTGTATTTCAGACTTATCAATTATCGCAATTAAAAAAACAGTTATTGGTACAATTAAAACGTTCACCAATATTTTAGGTGGACGTAATTAAATCTTTCCTTAAGAAAGCGAGACGATTCCACTTATCTTATCTTATCGTAAATAATTTGTTTTTTTTTCTTTTTTTGTAATAGTTTGTTTGTACTTTGTTCATGTTTTACTTTTGTTCATGTATTGTACTGGATGTAAATATTTTTTCTTTCGCTTAAACAAAATCAAACGGCCTTCTTCAAAGCCACCGAAGCTATGCAATTGCTGATATGTAATAAAAAATCTATCTAGCAGCAGTATGCCTTCTGTGTGCTTTGTTAAATACGTCCTTAACAGCACTGAACATGAAACTGAAGAGTGGAGACAGATCAAGATTGGTGTATTTTTGTAAAACTGCTAAAAACAACAATCTATATTTTTATCAATTTATATCTTGGGCTTGCCCTAGTTTGGAGCTGTAGCTTCGCCACTACCTGTACCTATATTTAAAGTATGAAGAAATGTTTATTGAATATTAAATTTCATTTTTAAAGATTTTTACCTTTTCCTCGCCGATTAGCACTTCAACACACTTATATTCATCACAATGAACACTATTATCCTCCCATTTTCACTGAAAATCTTCGAAAAAGCATAAATTTTTAACAAACACAACAAAAACAAACATAAACATTGAAATGTGAAGTGAACTTGCATACGAGGGGCCCGCAACCACTTCGCTAGTCACTAACGCACTCCTAAACAACTTCATGGCAAAGCCAGGCTTGTTGGCTCAATAGTAATTGTTATATAAACATTTCGTAGTTATATTTCATTATAGAATATTTTGCCATAGGTTAGAAAGAGAGCGATCGTCTTCTTGAAAGCCCCGTAAAAAGCCCACGCGAGCGAGGGAGACAACTAATCGCTCTATTAAAACTCACTTTATGACAGCAGCAGTATCGCCACAGAGTACCTTTGTATAAACGTATCGTTAAGGCAATACGAGGTCATCGGTCGACATGTGTCGAACAGTGGAGTGCGCGAGAAAATTGAAATAATTTGAAACAGTTTATGAGTTATTTTATTAGTTGATATTATTGATTGATTCAGTTTTAATAAGGCAAGCCCGGCTTTTCGGCTTTTATGGAAGCTTCGCCACTGTTGTGACTTGAAACTCGATGAAACGAAAAAGCAACACTAAAAAGAGACAAATATAGTCTATGAGATAAACTATGAGATTTAGACTGCGAGATAATGAGATAAAATATTATATTAAAGGAGTCGTGTTTCGACCACCTGGCGTCTATTTTACGTACCATCTCGAGAGTCAAATCAATTTTTGTGAGACAAAATGACTACCTATAAAATAAAGTAGATGGTGCTATTAAAAAGCATTTTTACTCGAAAAAAAAATTATTTTGATTTATAACACTAAATTTAGGCTCAATACGAGTATGTCTAAAAATAAGGATTGTAACATTTATTTGCTATAAAATTTTAACTTTCTTGTCGCACTTGTGGTTGAAAATTATTATATGAAATTAATCATTTGCTGTAAATTTATATAATGTACTACACGTACGACTAAAGAATGAGATTGGAAATGGCGTTACCTTTATTCACCTCTCGTTCGCACACTCGCTATCTATACTCACACTCGTCAGTTGCGATATGCGTTTTTCATGCGTTCTATAACTTCAGTCTCTTGTTATTGGAATCAATGATAACAAAATTCTATAAACTACGAAAAAAAATTCAGTCCCATTGAACGATTCATTCCAATTGGAATTCACGACGTGAAGCACCGACGCTCCGGGAAGTCTGCAATCTGCGAACATGTTCAAGATCTTCCCCACCATTACATTCGATTTGATAACCCACAAATCCTCGCAAAAGAACACCAATTCCTACCAAGGATGATACGCGAGGCTATTGAAATTAAAAAACATCCAAATTTCAATAGAGAAGATGGATGAGTGCTGCTACCTGCTTGGGATCCTTTAATTAACAAAATTAAACCCAAACCTAAGCATACCACTGCAAGACTTCATGATACTATAAGCTCGTTTTGCGTAAATCGGACCAAAAATTAATATTCAAAAACTGAAGGTAGCCGGACTAACTATGACATTGGGACGTCAAACATCTCAGTCCCCCCCCCCCCCGTGACCATGGTTGCTGTAAAGCACCCGAAACGTCGGGAATTAAAAATAAGTAAAAGTAGTGAAATAAACGCGATAAAATCCATAAATTTAGTTTTATTCAATGTGTAGTGTTCGCGTAAAGGAGGATGGCCAAATTTCTATAGGAGCTGGACTTGACTTTTTTTTTCATGTCCCAAAACAAACTATAGTTAGATTGGTTTGTTTTTATGTTGTAAACGCAATAACGTTTAAAAATAATATCTAAATCACCACGATTTTTTATAATAACGTCAACAATATTTTTAAGGCTGAATCAAGAAATACCTTTTACTTTTTTTATTGGCCATTTTATTAAAATATAACATTGGTATATCAAAATTACAATCAATACAAATGATATAAGATTAGATTATTAAAATTACAACTCAAAATACATTTACATTATTTTTACATGTCAAGCAAGTCAGAAAATGAACATTTCATATATTCTTCTATATTATAGAAAGCGTGATTCATAAATTATGTTTTTGTCACTTGTCGAAACGAAGTCTTGTTATTTCTTAAGGCAATTTATTGTACGCTTTGATTTTTAACGAAAAACCTTGCTTGGACGCTTTATCCGACTGCGACGTAGCCTAATAGTGTAGTTAAAATAATTATATTACCCAATAATAGAACATCTCTCAAAGCGCACCCTACGTATGTGCACCATACTCCCTAAAGTTCGATGTCAAATCAAAAAGGGCCGTCTGTCAAACCATCTCGTGAAGTTGTCCGTTTTGACAACAAATTATGACCGATAATTCAATAAAAACTACACCTACATGTATTGCATTAGTTTGCACAGTATGTAGTGTAAAAAACAAGGATGGCGTAATTATTATCACACGAAGTCTTTCTTAAAAGATTTCAAGGCTTTTTTGTAATTTGACCATATTAATTCTAGCTGAAGAGAGTTAGTCGCTAGACCTACTGTCTTTCAGTCTTCAATACTAAAGTTGCATATGCATTGAAAAATTGAGTAATGGTAGGTTACGGGAATAAATGAAGTGTAATGGTAGAATTTATAATTTAGGGGTACTTTAATGAAACAAGTAGGCTAGACAAAATTACTTTTTATTCATCATCCTCTCTTATATCTACAACATCAAGGAGTGATGTTGGCACTGGCGATATTGTCGGCTGATGCCTGGCCACCCAAGGTACCACACAAGCGTCATAACATGTGCACATCACCCAACTGTCCTTCGATTCGATACCCTCTGTGAAACCTGACATGTTCACTATAATAGGACCTTTCCTGTTGAATCCATATGGTCCTAGTGCAAATAATATAACTCACAACTCTTGCAGTGTTTGCTTAAAAATATGTGGTGGAACCATACAACAACTATTTATCACACAATAATAGGGCATCTCTTAAAGCGCACCCTACATCTGTCCTATAAATCCCAAACATCATGTATAATATCACTGCATTTATTATTCTAAAAATCGTCGGCATTTTATAAGTCCTTTCTTAAAAATAACCCTAGATAGGTGCAGTGCGAGCCCTTTGTTTTTTAAAGTATTCATTTATTAGCATTCAAGTATAAATTCCAAACATCATTAAAATATAATGTCTAGAGATACTTACCCATTTATATAATTATAAATCAGAAGGAGATTGTGAATTAAAAGAGATAAAAAAGCGTGCCAGAGCATTAAATTCAACTTTGCTCGGCGTTTATTTATAAATTACACATATAACATAATATATAACAGAAAATAAAAGCACACAGTAAAATTGAAATAGGTAAAATAAACAACATTACAATTTTAATTGATCATTATTAATCATCATTGCACAGTCCACTGCTCAACATAGGCCTTCTAAACTAAATATATAATGTAAAATATTACACAGGCCTTTCGTGAATTGCCACCCCGTCCCATATGGTGTTGTAAAAGTCGACAGAGTAAAATAAAAATATCGGGAGATGGGCAGCGGCATCTTCCTATAGAATACCACAAAAAACTTTGGTTGCCACAAGTGTAGCAACTATGGCAAAAATCATCATTAATATAACAATATTAATATGCATTAAGGTTATAATCATCATTCTGTATTTTCAATATCATCGCTTGATGGTAATATATCATATAAAAAAAGATGCAGGTGGATCAACCTCATCTCGATGCTATGCCCATGATAGAAACCAAACTAAAATAGCAGCTTAATGCTGCTGTGTTTCGAATGCTGAGTATAGAGAACCGGAGACCCTTTTTAATGGTAACAAGGCATTCTATCTCGGTCTTCAGGGTTAGTAACACATCAACATTTTGATTTTCAATTGAAGATAAATGTAGATGTCTATGGGCCACAGCATCCACTTACCATCAGGTGGACTGTGTGCTCGTTTGTCACCTTATTTCTATAAAAAAGAGAAAATTACTTTTTATTAATCATCCTCTCTTACAACTACAGCATCAAGGAATGCTGCAGGTGCTGGTATTGTCGGCTGATGCCTGGCCCACCCAAGATACCACACAAGCGTCATAACATGTGCACAGCACCCAACTGTTCTTCTACCAACTAAACAATTGCAGCAATACTCTATTATAGCTTCCCTTCCAGACAAATTATTTTCAATTAATATACAAACATAATATACTTTTCTCGAAATGTGTCTGGATTTGATTTTGCCTCTTATAAGTGAATTATTTCCACTTCCTCTCAAACAATACTCTGTTACATTAATGTTTGCTTATTTCAATTCTATACCCTCCGTGAAACCTGACATGTTCACTATAATAGGACCTTGCCTATTGAATTTGATATGTTCCTAGGGCAAATAATATAACTTCACTATAGTACTATATATATATATATATATATATATATATGTATATATATATATATATATATATATATATACATATACACTATATATATATATATATATATTATATATATCTAGATGGGGGGAATATAATATTAGTATTGGAATGAGCTGTAATACTAGTAAAATCAGATGTTCGTCTATTCATATTCATACTATTTATAAAATCAGATAAATTATTATTTAATGGAAATGTTCTCTAATCACATTTATGATTTGCTCAGCATCATTCCTGTTTTTTAATCGAAGACTGAATTTATTTAAAATGCTTGCAGCTATGGAAAACATTTGCATCATATGTGGAACAGTTTTATTAAAAAAATCTTGCCGAAATCTCGTTTGAAGTACCCGTTAACAACTTCCACCACCCATCGGCATATGGTCACACAACGACTCCTGTTAGCTTGCTTAGTGGTGAGCTGATGTCCACCCTCAAGCAGGGATTCTGGCATATATGTTCTGTAGCTGCAAGCCTCTAACAAACTAATTGAATCTCTAAATCCCCTGTCTAGAATAAAAACATCGTTATTTTGAAAGTATTGTCTGAGAGGAGAGTTTTCATCTCTGAAAAGAGACTTCATTATATCTGCATCAGTTGTGGTAGCTTTGTATGGGCCAAAGCAGTCTACAATGTAGGGACAAGATGAAGCTGTAAGAGTCGCATAGACTAACAGCACTAACATCTAGATAATAGACAATGTAGCCATCAGGTGTCACCAGCAAAAATGGTTTTAACAAGTTTTTGTATTTATGTAAGGAATATGTGTCCTTTTGGAACATATAATTGGAACTTTTGTTTATAAAAATATATGTCCCATCACATATAACTATCGCATTTTCATTATTTTGATTATAAATTGCATTTGGAATCATTAAATTGTGTTGCAATAATTGCTCATATGATATGTGTTCAATTCCCAGATTTCTAGGCATAAAATCTTGTACCAATATTTCCCTAACCTTATCCATTAATCTTACTAATATTCGCCTTGGAACCATTAATAACTGTGATAACCGATCATTTGATTTACCAGTTCTCATCTTCATTAGAAGAGCACCTAAACCTAAAATGCCTCTATTTGTTTCCACAAGACGGGGTGTTTCATATAGTATAATTTCAAATTGTTGTTTATTCATTCCGAGCCAATAATGAAACAAATTCTCATCAATTCTTTCAACACTTTCCATATTCGAGAAATCAAGAAATGTGTTGAAAGCAATTTATAAAAGAAAGAGCATGTTTCACTTGTTCAGCCGTAAATGTTCTCAAATTATTTTGAGAATTGAACAACATATCCCAATCAGTACTAAGTGTATGCTCTACACAAATACGAGCATTTATAGGCAACTTATATTTGTGTTTGCTAAGAGTTGTTGCTCTTAGAGGGTCAGAAATTCTATGCAAATCTGTGTTCTGGCAACCAGAAAAAACACAATGTGCTGCAGTGCTTGCCGCTCGTCTATACTGCGGCAAACTAATCACCCGAGGTATTTCGTCATCTTGCTGGTCGGTATTTGGTGGGCTTTGAGGTTCTTGGGGTTGAGGCTCTGGCTCCTGCTCCAGCTCTGGCTCTGCTGCATATTGCGTGTTGCAACTCTCTTGAGTCTCAGCCAACAGTGATGACAAACATGCTCTGTTGAAGTTGCCTGAAACAACCATACAGCTTTGTCTTAATATAAATGTTTTGGCTAATTATTATTAAACCCGAGCAAACAGAAACACTTTTACAAACAATATATAATTGCAGTGATAAATTCACTATAACATTGATACCAAGACAAAACAAAAAAAAAGGTAATTATTACATGCCGTGGGGCAATTCTATTTTCAAGCTCAACATGTATTGCTTGTTGCAACTGAGATGGATTCTCTCTCACAACAACAACACGTTTACGAGTCCTCAGAGAACTTCCACAAAGTATGCAAACATGCTTGTGGCCACGGGAAGATGAGGCACCAGGTTCATTAGGTAACCCAGAGTTGACATGCTGTATTGCCAATTGCTGACAGGCATCACATACGTAATCTTCTTCAGTGATCTAAAATAAGAATTAGAGTTGTATTATGATGATGTATTATGTTAGTGTAATAAAATAAGTAGGTATGTAAATACGTACTATTATTGAAGAATTCGACTCGCAAATCTTGGAAATTACTCTTGCATCAAGCTCAAAAACGAGATGGTGGCGAAGTTTATCAATGCATATGTTACAATTAACACAAAGCAATCGCACACCTAGTTGTCTTTGTTGTGTTTGCATGATGTTTCTCACAATTATCCAAAATGTGAAAAAATCAGTCCGTAGAAAAATACCGAGGTCAAAACAACAGAAGGAAATAAGAAATAACCAATAATACTGGCGCGAATCGATGATCACAGAGTAAGCGATGACAAATGACGGTACGTTGTACATATGTAATGGAACAAAACGTTAAGCTTACTATGACCTACATAATTATTTTTATGACAAGAATCCAATACATAATAAATCAGCATAGTAGTTGATTTGATGTCTACATACTAATTGAATTAAATTAAAATTAACAACTATTTATAAAAACCTGAATAATTATAGTCTTTGAATACCAAGTCCTTTCACACACGAAATGAATCGTCATTAGGTGCGTTCTGAAACGATAATTTGAAATAATTTTGAACAGTTACAAAAATTGAAATAAATGGATAACTTTTTTTTGGGGCGACTTAGAGAGGTATTTCTAGTGTGTTTTAAGACCTTAAACAATAAGGATAATTTACATAAATATTTCATATTGGGACGCTATCATTTCGTTGTCTGGTACGATTTGGCCATCCTCTTTTAAGAAATCAAAATTCGGTTCCGTTTTGCTATTGTGTGAGCTACGACGCGTTCTGAGAGTTTTCTTCATAATTAGTGTTGATTTTGTTTGTACAAAATATTGACATCCCATTGAGACATGATTTGTAATTTTTATAATTTTCGATTATAATTGGCGATGACGTTTTTATAATTTTCGTTCGTTTGTCTGTCCGAGCTAATATTCGGAATGGCTGTCGATTTCGAAATGGAATGAACGGAATTACGGAAAACGAATGGAATTCGATTGTAATAAAACTTCTTGAACAAATAGAGAGTAATACCACAAATGTATTCGTGCAATGTGCGGGATGTCGCCAGATATTTCTTGTAAACCAGTATTTAAGAGACTTGGT
>CAJQZP010001218.1:2830000-2847500 GCA_907164705.1 Parnassius apollo
ACAACTAAAATTAAAATCTAGCTTCGGTGTTGATGAGCTGCCGTCCACTCTTATTAATAAATTTGCCGAAGAAATAGTTCCGTCGTTAACTTTAATTATAAATCAATCCTTTTCTGAAGGAGTATTCACTGACCTACTAAAAATTGCTATTATAAATCCAATACATAAAAAAGACAAAAAAAAAACGGACCCCAATAACTACCAACCCATTGCACTCATACCGGTAATTTCAAAAATTTTTGAAAGAGCTGTGTTCAAACGATTATACTCATTTTGTGAAACGTACAATATTTTCGACGAAGCCCAAAATGGTTTTAGAAAATACCACTCGACAACCTAGCCGCATTTAAATATTTTAATGAAGTCTTGAACATATTAAACGATCAGAAGTACGCAATAGGAATTTTATTTGACATGACAAAAGCATATGAAAAAATTAAATATGACATTCTCTTAAATAAACTTTATGACATTGGTATCCGTGGTGTAGCTCATAAGTGGTTTGCTTCCTTTCTCAGCAATCGTTCACAGTACGTCGAAATAGAAAATGTAGATCAAGACTCAAAAACCATAACATGTGTCACGTCGAGGGCCCAGCCGGTGTGGGACTCTATCCCTCAGGGGTCCGTACTCGGATGTGTCCTCTTCCTTATTTACATCAATGACCTCCCCAAGATTATTGATGAGCTTTGTGTGATGTTTGCCGACGATTTTTCCGTTGTGTTCCCTTATATCAATGGTACCAAACTTAATGAAAGAATCGACATAATTATAAATAAAGTAAAACAATGGCTAAGCGATCATAATTTAGAAGTCAATTTCAAAAGAACTAAACTAATACAATTCAGGCCACGACAAAAACATGAACTAGAGATAAATTATACATATAATCAAACAAAATTAGAATGTGTTCAAAATTTTCCTTTTCTGGGTATAAATATAGATTCGAATGTTAATTTTAAATCACATATTCAAAAAAATAAGTTAAAATTATCACAATTTATATATGCTCTAAGAGAATTAAAAAAATCTACAAATTTAAAAACGGCAGTGACAGCCTATCACGCCTACGCTCAAGCGTGGCTAAACTACGGCATCATACTATGGGGCAGCAGTGTAGACTCACACGAACTTTTTATTTTACAAAAAAAAATGTATACGCGTACTTGCAAATATCAAACAAAGAGAAAGCTGCCAACCTCACTTTCAAAGTCTCAAAATTCTAACATTACCGTGCCTATATATATTAGAAATATGTAAATTTGTAAAAAGACACCCAAGTTTTTACACAAAAATCATAGACGCTCCCCGACACAACGTACCTCGCTATAAGAATAACCTTTTGCAACCAAAATCTAAATTAAAATTACACAGTACAGGTCCTTACTCGATGTCAATAAAAATTTATAATAAATTGCCGGAATACATAAAAGCCGAAACAAATACTAATAAATTCATAAAATCTTTAAAGGAGATACTTATTAAAAAAGTTATTATTCAATGAATAAATACACTGAGGAAAAGAATTTTTAAGTGTCTGCCCCTCTACTGTTCATTGCTATAACTTTCGAGGTGCACGTGATTGTTAGAACTTGCACGTTTTGTTTAGTCTCTAAGTCACGTGTAACGCAATTTGTGAATAAATAAAAATAAATAAACTTCACTGTTACGGATAGTATAAAAGATACACACACATATTTTTTACTTGATATTGCACATTTTATCAGACCGAGATCGGACCGAGAAAGAACTCTGAATGGCATTATAATGAGGATCGGCTCAAATACTGCTGTTTCGTACGGTGAGTGTAGAGAACCGGAGACCCTTTTACTGGAAACGAGACATTCCATCTTGGTCCTCAGCGGTGGCAGCGCATCTGCGTTTTGATTCTTAATCGAGGATAAATTTAGATTTCCATGGGCCACAGCATCCACTTCCATCGGCTGGACTGTGTGCTCGTTTGTCACCCTTATTTTATAAAAATGATCATTGTACCCAGATGTTACTGTATAAAATATTGAAGTTTTCAACTTTTAGTTCTTGTTATCATTGTCATCCTTTCAGTAAAATATTTAAAAAAAGAAACACTTATTGTTTATGCTGTAACTTTAACTCGTTTAAAACTTACGTTCATTGATTGAGGCTGAGCATTCACGTCGTCGATAAATGATGAGTTTCGTAGTATGCTGGTTCGCACTACGTTCTCAGTGGTGGAGGCAAGTGCGTGGAAGTACAAGTAACGATCCTTGCCAGTATGCAGCGGTGACAGTGCCATCCCCAACACACCATCCATCAAGTCAAAACTCTCTCCTGCGAATAGGTTAAGAAACAATATACATATGATATAATTTACATGCGCAATTTTACGAGCACACACACACACACACACACACACACACACACACACACACACACACACATACACGCACACACACACACACACACACACACACACACACACACACATACGCACGCACGCACGCAAGCACACACACACACACACACACACACACATATATATATATATATATATATATATAATAAAACTCTAAATAAAACTTTTTAAAAATTGCACTTGGAATTAAACAATTTGAAGTCCGACTTAACGGAGACCAGCGATCTGCGCAGTACATCATTACAATGTACAAGCACAGGTGCACTATCTATTCCCTCAATCTCTTAATGAAGTATAAAATAAACTAATTGTATTAAATTTACAACAACAAATGTTAATAATCCGAGAACTGAGCCCTATTGAGTCCTCTGTTTTTCTTGGCTTCACTCTCGACGCTAAGCTTATACGACGGCCCCACTGCCCGCATATATCTAAACTAGCACGCAGACTTTTTATTCCAGTTATTTCCATAGCATAATTTCATATGGAACTTTGCTATGAGGAAATGCGGCTGATTTAGAAACTATTTTTGTTTTGAAGAAGAGGGCTTTTAGAGATCTATTTACAATCTTAAAACGATAGTCTTTTAGAGAAAAATTTAAAGAAATAAATATATTGTTACGAGCTTGAGGTTCGTGACAATAAAAATTGCCGATAGAATTACCTAAATTAACACTTTAATTTTCTTTACACAAAATATTAAAACTTAAAACACCAATAATTAAGCACACTAATTCACTTTATTCCGCTCCGAAGCTTCGCTTGTCTCCAAATTCGCCAAATTCAATACTTCCCCGATCGCACCTTGCAGCGCCTATAAATACACATTAGTACCGAATCATCCAGAACATTCAAGTAAATACGCGCACCAATCGACAAAGCGCCGAAAGTTCGAGAGTCAGCTTCCAGAAGCTTAGTTCTTCGTTTCGACAACAGATGGCGCTGTCGGTTGAAAGATTAGTGATGTCATTTTCTGGAAAGCTCTCCCCTCGCTCCGTTACCCGACACTAGATGGCGCTAGTGCCAGATGTCAACTTAGCCGCGCAACACTACCCCCTCCTAAGACATGCTCGTCCCGAGCATTATCGGCCCCATAATAACGCGCCAGGTGATCCACATGGACGATCTTAGGAGTCCCTCTTGCGCCTTTCTGTAACGGCTCCGCAATGTCAAGGGCTGTCCTATCCCATGGTGCACCAACATTGTACAATTTCGGTGCTCCTCTACTACGTGTCTGAGGTCCCCTCACGTCGCACAACTTGTACATGTACGACACCAAGCCTCGACATCGTCACGATAATGGACCCAGTAAAACTGTTCTCGGACCTTCAGCAGAGTTCGTTTAACTCCCAGATGGACTCTTGAACGACCATTATGGCACAGCTGTAGAACATTCGGCACTTTAGCTTTGGGGACAACCATTTGCAAACGACAGCTGTCTCCTCGACAATTGTCCCATTTACGGCACAGGACTCCATCCTGAATCAGCAAGCTGTCCCATTGGGCCCAATAGCTTTTCGTGGTTGAACTCATCGCTGAGACGTCGCTCCACTTAGGCTTGGTAGCACGGGCCTTCATCCAATCCAGAATCGGCTTGATGTCCGGATCTTCCTGCTGTGCATGTCGTAGGCTGTCCTTCCACTCGTTGCTGAGGTGGTCTGTCCTGAGCATCCTCACGGATACCACTTCCTTACTCTCTTGCCTAGTACAATGTTTCCAATCTTCAGGACAAGGTCTTCTTGACAATGCATCTGCGTTGCCATGAGATTTCCCGCTGCGATGTCTGATAGTAAAGTCGTATCCCGGCTGCTACTGGGCGGTGATGTTAGCCGCACTTCCCTTCTGAGATCGTTCACCTTCCCTTTCTAGGGTTCGCTTAGGGGGCAGCTGGATTGAAGATGGCCCCTTTCTCCACAGCCGTAGCACCTAGGGCTGTATCCTTTATTGTGGTCGCGAACCGTAACTGCTGCAATCTCCCTGACGCGATGGGAGCGAAGATCCTGCCGCACGGCTTCCACCTCCAGTGCATGGGCCAAGGCGTCCTTAAGCGTCTTGTGGTGCCCCAGCCTCACAGCAGCTCTGACTTCAAGGTCGCGGATGCCGTCGATGAATGTCTGCACCAGGTTCCCTTCAAAGCGCAGGTACAGACTGGTATGCTTTTCGAACCATCTTCTCCACCTCAAGGGCCCACTGCTGCAGGTTTTCGTTACTGCGTTGCACGCGATCTTAATAGTAGTAAGCTCGTAGGTCACTTTCTTACCGAGAGCTTCCAACACAGTTAAGGCTTGGTCGCGCAGGCCTAAGGTGAGTGCAACTTCACGTCATGGCCTGGCTTTTATTCCAGCCGTTTGCCTCCATGACGGCCTCGAACTGGATTTTGTAGGCCGACCAGGAAGAAGTCCCGTCAAACGGCGTCACTTTGAATCCACGTAGCGAAGGTGCTGTAGCTACTACGGGAGCTGTAGTTCCATCCCCAAGTTTGAGGTCGTTTAGCGTTTTCTTCACGTCAGCCATCACGTTGTCAACCTGATTGTTCACATGGTTGATTCGGGTTTCATGTTCTTCGATCCGGGTTTCAGCTGTCCAGGCGGTTGTCATGTTGAGCAACCCTATCCTTCACCTCCCTTATCTCTTTCCCAAAGGTAGCGTGAAGGTCCTTCATGAGGAGCATCTGTTCCTCCTGTCGGTGGGCCTGTTCCTCTTGTCCGCTTCACAGCTGCTCTTTCAATTGACGGATCTGTTCCTTCGGTCCGCTCTGCAGCTGCTCTTTCAACTGACGGACCTGTTCCTCCTGTCGGCGAGCCTGTTCCTGCAGCATCACCATCAGAGCACCTAAATTAGGATTGGATAGGTATATAGGTACTTGTCACGTCAACATAGGCTCCGTAAATTATAAGTTTTAAAAAATATTAAATGTAAACAATTTTTGTTATTTCTTAGTTAAGTGAGTTCATAATCATGTAACTAAAGACTACAAACTTTATCCAGTTGAAGTGTTAAGTGTGAACATTGTTAATTTAAATTTTGTATGGAACTAACGTTGAAGTGTTTAATAACAAAAGAAATATCAAAATGTGTGATAAAGTGAACGAAAACTGTTTTTTATCAAAAAACTAAGTGGATAATATAAGAATTTGCAGGAAAGTAACCATTAATTGAGCTTATAATTTCAAAAAATATAAAAGACCGTTACATAGTTTATTCAAAAAATATTTAATTATTATTTCTTTAGTGGACAAAACGAACAATCACTGTAACTAAAGAACGATTATTCTTTTATACTAACTCAAATTTCAAGATACTTGGGTGTTTATTTTAGTATTATGATAATTATTGAAAATAAAAAACAAAAAAAAAATTAAAAAATAGTTCCATCTTATGGCAAATGTTAAAACTACGCTTATGTTTATTCGATTATCACAAACGTTATCAGACGTTTGGCCAACAGAGGACGCTTATTTATAGAGTGGCATTAAAGTAATATGTACAAATTATATTAATCTTGAAAGATAAAACCAGAAATACGCAAAATGAATGTATGTTTTAAATGTAAAATTGTTATATCTGACAAACAATAGTTAACCTGTTCTAGCTGTAAGGAGCATTTCCATTTGGATTGTACAAATGTTTCAAATAAAAGATTTTATTTAATGACGGTTGATACTAAAAATAAGTGGAAATGTAAAGAATATTATGAAGAAAGAACAACACGTACACCATCAAATAACATAACAATCAGAAATAAATATCGGATTAATATACCTGTGAAGAATTCTTTCGACTCTCTGTCATCGGACGAGCAAGAGCCCGAGTATTCGTCACTACTAGAAACGTGTGAATTAAATAGAAGTTGCCCAGAACTAGGTTCTGTTAACCCGGAAAAGATAGAAGAATTAGAGAAGAAAATAGGTTATCTTACAGAGAAATTAGAAATAGCAGAAAATGAAATTGAGAATATTTTATCAGAAAATTTTGCCCTAAAAAATTAAATTTCGGAATATGAATTAAAAATTAATAAACTAAACCAATTATGCAAGCCCACTCCTCACCTAAAAAATTTAATTCCAAAGAGCTCCACATGTAAAAAAAAGAAGAATATAAATAAAAGTAAATTGGATTTCTCTTTAATTGAAACGAAAAGCCCTACTAAACAACAAGAACAATGTAAATATCAAACAACGCCATCTAGTAAAGACAATAGCAATCTTTATAGAGAAAATTCACTACCAAGATTTAATGAATTAGTAATGTGTAATAATTCTCGTAGTGATACGTCAGATACAAACAAAAAAGAAGGTACTAAAAATTTGCAGCGAAGTCAATCTATACACATAATAGGTGATGAGCAATTGCTGGGCCTATCGGCAGCTTTAATTAAAACAAGACTTGGAAAATGGAATGATAAATACAATCCCTCGGCATATATAATGAGCAATGCAACTAGTAGTGAAATTCTACACTATTGTAATAATATGGTTAATAATTTATCCGATAATGATATTGTTGTATTAGGTGTAGGAAAACCCCGGGTAATGATAAAAATCCTGAATTATTACATTTTAATTTTTGTTCCACAAAAATTATGCCCGTTAATTATAATCCATATCTTAATGTATATAAATTAAATAATAAATTTTATTTATGGTCTAAATATTTAAAAAATTGTACTTTTATATATATGAAATATCGTAATGTAAATATGAAATTCTATTTAAATTATATTTGCAAAAAAATCAACTTTAATATAGATATAAATGAATATAATCTACAGTTTCTTACATTTAAAAATACAATGCGACACATAAAACTATTACAAAAAAACGCTAATGATGCACAGAAAATATCACAACGTAAATTGCCTAAGAAAAAAGGCACTATCCCTTATTATTTCAAGGCAGCAAACGTAACACATATTGACAAGACAACACATACATTGCAATCGAGCTTAATATGCTCTAATAATATGAAGGCCGCTAAAAAAAGGAACTATACCCTATTATTTTCCCAATAAGAATAAAATGTTACAAACTACATCGACGCCCACGCTAAATAATGCAACTTTTTTTCGTTCCTAAGACTGCCAACGGCTTTAATATATTGCATCAAAATATTCAAGGTCTGTTGTCTAAAAAGGAAATAATCGAAATTACACTTTCAGAGCTTAAGGATCAAATAAATCCAGATGTCCTTTGTTTTACAGAAACTTTTGTAAAATCTGGAGAAGAAAAGAATATGATAATTAAAAACTATGAAATAGCGTCGTATTTTTCACGGAACAAAAAACGAGGTGGATCTTGTATTATGGTTAAAAGAGGAATGCCTTTTAAAAAGATAACTTGTTTTGATGACTTGGCTGTCTCGTTCCATTTGGAATGTTGTTCTGTGTTAATTCCCCATAGCAATATATTAATTATATGTTTATATCGAACACCGACTAAAATAAAACGACATTGTGATTGTTTTTTTTTTCAAAAACTTGAATTGTTGTTGTATAAATGTAAATATAAATATTCAAAAAAAAAGATTGTAATAGCCGTAGATATAAACATTAATACACTAGTAAATGATAATGTTACGACTACATTTACAGATATTATTAAAACATTTAATTTTCATCTGCATATTACAAGACCTACTAGAGGACAGTCCTGTATTGATCACGTTATTAGTAACATACCAAATGCCACTGCGAAAATTCTTCCACTTTCGTTATCGGATCACGAAACTGCTCAAATGTTAAGGTTTACCGTAAGCAAAAAAGAAGGTCCTACCAAAAATTGTTTTCTCTTTCAAAAGAAGTTATTCTCAAGAAAACATTAATAAGTTTCAGTCTTATTTAGAAAGTTTATCGTTTTCTGAAGTGTTTTTGGAAACTGACCTAAATCTAGCTTTCAATAAATTTTATGAACTGTTTCAACTGTTTTATAAACTTTGCTTTCCGGTAATAAAAATTAAATCTAACATTAGACCACATATAAAATGGATATCAAAAGGTATTAAAAAAAGTTGTTCTACGAAAAAAATATTACGTTACAAATATTACATTAATAAAACAAATCAGAATAAAGTTGCATATAACAATTACACAAGGCTTCTAAGAAGATGCATCAATTACGCAAAAAAACATAGTAATAATAAGTTTATACTCAATAGTAAAAATATTGTAAAATCAACTTGGAAAATTATTAAGAATGAACTAGGGCATATAGCAGCAGATAAACACATTGACTTAATTAAACACAATAACTTTATAATAACTAAACCTATGAAAATAGCTGAAGCCTTTAATAATTACTATATTAATTTGACAAATAAAATAAATAATAAAATTATATACAGTAATACACAAAATAGACTTCAAAATTCAATTTATTTAACACCGGTCGATGAATATGATATAAGTAAAATTATAATGACATTAAATAATACAAATTCAGAAGGTTATGATGGCATATGTACAAATGTTATCAAAGCGTGCAAAAATCAAATTAGTAAAGTATTAGCCTATTTAGTTAATTTATCAATGGAATCTGGCACCTTTCCAGAAAAATTAAAAACGTCTATTGTAAAACCATTATATAAAAAAGAAGAAAAAAACACTTATGGAAAATTACCGTCCAGTGACATTGGTACCTATATTATCAAAAATTTTTGAAAAGGTCATGCACAAGAAGGTCATGACTTTCCTAAATAAGTTTAATAGAATAAATCCAACTCAGTATGGATTTCAAAAATCAAAATCCACGACACTGGCCGCTTTTAATTTAATAAAAAATATTTTACAAAATACTAACGACGGACTATTTACTACGGCCATCTTCTTTGACATGTCAAAAGCTATTGACTTCGTATCACACGATCAGCTTTTGTTCAAATTAGATCAAAACGGAATTAGAGGCCAAGCATATCACTGGATTAAGTCATTCATACAAAACAGGCATCAATGTGTTGAGGTGCTAAAACTTGACAATAGACATGTAAGTCAAAGTTATAGATCCAAATTTAGAAAAAATGCGTTTGGGGTACCTCGGGGTAGTGTACTAGGTCCACTTTTATTTTTGATATACTTAAACGACTTATCTGAAATTACTAAATATAGAAGTATTTTATTCGCAGATGACGTCGCAGTAATAGTCACAACAAATAAAAATATGTCACTAACAAAACATAATTTTGACATTAATCAAACAATATTTGACGTAACTAAATGGCTAAGTAATAATAATTTAACAATAAACTTAAGTAAAACTCAATATATAAATTTCAATAATATAAATAATAATTTAATAAATATTAATTATAATGGACAAACTCTTTGTAGTGCAACTAATATGACATTCCTAGGTATAATTATTGACAAAGAATTAAAGTGGAAAGAACAAGTTTGTAAAATATGTAATAAAATAAACAGGTTCACATATGCGCTTTATAGACTAACAAAAGTGGCAACAAAAAAAACTGCAATTATGACTTATTTTGCATATATTGAGTCGATTATCCGCTACGGAATTATAATTTGGGGCAACAGTGCAGAGATTAATAAAGTTTTTATTGCACAAAAAAAAATGTGTTCGTGCCATTCATGGTGTGGGCCCAGATGTTTCATGTCGACCTCTATTTAAGACACTGGGAATCTTACCCGTGCCTTGTTTATATATATTAGAAGTTGCTAAATTTGTAAAACAACACGGGAAAAGTTTTTATAAACTTAACAAAGAAGTGGTATCCATGAACACGAGATACCCAGATCGGATAGTAATTAGCGAAATACCGAAAAGTAAACGCTTTAGTAAAAATTGTTACTGGATGGGTAAAACAATATATAATAAAATACCAAACATAATAAAAGATCTTCCTATAAAAACATTTCAAAAAAAAATTATACCAGTGGCTTCTTCAAAAACCATTTTACTCCGTAAACGAGCTTTTAAATTACTGATGAAAACTTTTATAGGACTATAGCTCAAAATTGACATTTTTTTTTGTTATTAACTGACAAGGTATATAATATTGTTTAATTTAATTTACTTTATTTGTTAATTATAATTTTTTTTTGGTACTTTTGATATCTTTAGAATATAATTGGATGGATTGTTTGTTGTTGCTAATTTAATGATTTAATAATGATTGATTTTGATGTGTTAATTTTGTATAAATATAATTTCTAAGAATAAATAAATTTGCATGTCTCCATTAGAGACTTAGTGTGTATGCATAGTATTTAATAGTATATCATGTAACATACATACTAAGTAGCAAATAAATAAATAAATAAATAAATAGGTGCTGCAGATGTAGGAGCTACTGACGGGCCTGCAGCCGGCGGCTGGCCCTCCGACGTCTGCGGCGTTGCACCACCAAATCTTCTTTGGTCCGTCTCCTGCTGGCGTTGACTTCGGGTACGGACACCCTCCGTTTCCTCCTTAGGTAAAATCGGCATGATTTTATCCCACTTCTGACACCAATTGTTACGAGCTTGAGGTTCGTGACAATAAAAATTGCCGATAGAATTACCTAAATTAACACTTTAATTTTCTTTACACAAATTAAAACTTAAAACACCAATAATTAAGCACACTAATTCACTTTATTCTGCTCGGAAGCTTCGCTTGTCTCGCCAAATTCAATACTTCCCCGATCGCACCTTGCAGCGCCTAAAATACACATTAGTACCGAATCATCCAGAACATTCAAGTAAATACGCGCACCAATCGACAAAGCGCCGAAAGTTCGAGAGTGCTGCAGATGTAGGAGCTACTGCCAGTAGCAGCCTCGAGTGTGTTTTCGAACCTGGGACCTCATACCATCAGTAGACCAACGAAGTAGTCATAACAAACACTACAAAACTAAAACATAATAAATTCTAGATGTTTTATTTCTTATTAGTATGTGGTTTACCACTAAAAAAGTTAATCGCACTGTTATTATGGGCCTGATTAACTATTGGAAGAAAACCAGACCAGAAAAAGCAAACAGCCAGACTTAACGGAGACCAGCGATCTGCGCAGTACATCATTACAATGTACAAGCACAGGTGCACTATCTATTCCCTCAATCTCTTAATGAAGTGTAAAATAAACTAAATGTATTAAATTTACAACAACAAATGTTAATAATCCGAGAACTGAGTCCTATTGAGTCCTCTGTTTTTCTTGGCTTCACTCTCGACGCTAAGCTTATACGACGGCCCCACTGCCCGCATATAACTAAACTAGCACGCAGACTTTTTATTCCAGTTATTTCCATAGCATAATTTCATATGGAACTTTGCTATGAGGAAATGCGGCTGATTTAGAAACTATTTTTGTTTTGAAGAAGAGGGCTTTTAGAGATCTATTTACAATCTTAAAACGATAGTCTTTTAGAGAAAAATTTAAAGAAATAAATATATTGTTACGAGCTTGAGGTTCGTGACAATAAAAATTGCCGATAGAATTACCTAAATTAACACTTTAATTTTCTTTACACAAATTAAAACTTAAAACACCAATAATTAAGCACACTAATTCACTTTATTCCGCTCCGAAGCTTCGCTTGTCTCCAAATTCGCCAAATTCAATACTTCCCCGATCGCACCTTGCAGCGCCTATAAATACACATTAGTACCGAATCATCCAGAACATTCAAGTAAATACGCGCACCAATCGACAAAGCGCCGAAAGTTCGAGAGTCAGCTTCCAGAAGCTTAGTTCTTCGTTTCGACAACAGATTGCGCTGTCGGTTGAAAGATTAGTGATGTCATTTTCTGGAAAGCTCTCCCCTCGCTCCGTTACTCGACACTAGATGGCGCTAGTGCCAGATGTCAACTTAGCCGCGCAACACTACCCCCTCCTAAGACATGCTCGTCCCGAGCATTATCGGCCCCATAATAACGCGCCAGGTGATCCACATGGACGATATTAGGAGTCCCTCTTGCGCCTTTCTGTAACGGCTCCGCAATGTCAAGGGCTGTCCTATCCCATGGTGCACCAACATTGTACAATTTCGGTGCTCCTCTACTACGTGTCTGAGGTCCCCTCACGTCGCACAACTTGTACATGTACGACACCAAGCCTCGACATCGTCATGATAATGGACCCAGTAAAACTGTTCTCGGACCTTCAGCAGAGTTCGTTTAACTCCCAGATGGACTCTTGAACGACCATTATGGCACAGCTGTAGAACATTCGGCACTTTAGCTTTGGGGACAACCATTTGCAAACGACAGCTGTCTCCTCGACAATTGTCCCATTTCAATTGTCAATTGACCTCATACCATCAGTAGACCAACGAAGTAGTCATAACAAACACTACAAAACTAAAACATAATAAATTCTAGATGTTTTATTTCTTATTAGTATGTGGTTTACCACTAAAAAAGTTAATCGCACTGTTATTATGGGCCTGATTAACTATTGGAAGAAAACTTGCATATACAAGAAATTAAAAATGTTGGATTATTTGCGGCGGACCTAGGTAATTGAAATTTCACTGCTGATTTTATTTTTCAGTATTTTCATGAAAATTGAAATTCGATGGAGCGTGAATAAAGCTAGTAAAACGTTGTGAAAAGATGATTTTTTTTCATTGGGATCCATTTTCTTTTGGTCCCAAGTCCAAAGGTACCGTTGGTACTATCGTTTTAAAATACCCTGTATATAATACACACACACACACACACACACACATATATATAGCGAAACACTTACTGACTGATTGACTTACTGGCTCACCACGATACATCTGAAACTATGCACCTAATTGACTTGAAATTCAGTATTGTTGCTCCTTTTGCAATGCTAACTAAGAACGGATTTCACAATAGACCCACAACAATTTTTCTTCATATTTTATAATTACGTTACGTTCGCCCATCGAAGTGAGCGTTTATCGGCTAGTGTGTTATATCGGGCAGTAGTAGGTTAAGTTCCAGTGAGTGTCTCTAGCAAGCTTATATGTGTGCTACAAATGTAACGTTATGTCTCCTAATCGGTAAATAGCTTCCGTCTTCTGCAAATTGTCACCGTGATAGAAATCACCCAGAAAACATCTTAGATACATACCATCGATGGTAAATGTTCCACGTGATGGGAAAGGAAAAGCCAATCGATGTGTTACCCTCCAGGTGCGATCGTTGGTGACGTCCAAGACCAAAAATCCGAATCCGCGCAAATCAGCAACGTACAGGAACGTGTCACTACAGTCGCCGCCGTTCTTCCTTACATCCACAACCTTAAGAATTAAGTTGTTATTTTTATTATTCTTTTTAATTACTTTTCTTGATGTAACAGATGTATATATTATAAAATACTAATTTAATAATTTATGTTTTATTTTTATAAGTATCATCAGTCCACTGCTGAGCATAGGCCTCCCCCAAGGAATGCCACAAAGCACGGTCCTGAGCCACCTGCATCCATCGACTTCCTGCATACGATGCTGCCACTCGAGAACCTTTTTCCCCCATTGGTCGCCGGTTCTTCAAGCTATATGGCCGGCCCATTGCCACTTCAGCTTACTAATCCGTTGGGGTATGTCGGTCACTGGTTCTACTATCGAAGTTGAAACATCAAAAATAATTTGTAATTAATAATATTACTGGCTTAATATTAATTTGTAATTAATAATATTAATATTCAATTAAGAATATTATTTCATAATAATAAAAACTCACGCCTGTTACCCAGAGGGGTAGGGATAAACTACATACTTCCATTTGCCACGATCCTAACACACCTCTCTCGCCTCCTCCACGTTCTATACCCACGCCTACATGCTCGTCGGTTTTCGGCCAATTTGGTCGATGAACTTTTGCCTAGGTTGTCCCTTTCCGAATCTTCCATTCACTTCTGCAAAATAAATTTGCTTTATCACTCTTTCCTCATTCATTCTTTCTACATGACCAAACCACCGAAGCATTCCTTTCTTAATCCTTGTCACAGCATCATCTTGCAAACTACACTATTCTTTTATCACACAGTTTCTCACCCTGTCATTTAGATTCAGCCCTAACATACTCCTTAGGGACTGCATTTCTACTGCATTTATTCTACTCTCGTGCTTCTTCTCCCACACCCAACTCTCAATACCATATTATGAATTGCCATATGTGCCTATTTGACACATTCTGACTTTGCACAATGGAGTGTAGTGCCCCATTTACTTTATTCATTCCTGCGTTCACTCGTCGTTCTATAGCCTTATCATATTTACCATCCCTGCTGAATACACATCCCAAATACACGAACTCATCCACTTGCTCGACCAACTCCCTTTCTATTCTTGTTTCACATATCGTTTCACTTGCTTCTCTTTCAAAAACAGTAACTTTCGTCTTACTTGCGTTCACTTTCATACTCCTTTTCTTTAAAGACCTGTTCATTAATGTAACCATCATTTGCAACTCGGCCGCCGAAGACGCAAAAATAACTTGATCATCGGCGTACAAAAGGCAATTGACGGTTAACTCACCCATACTTTACAAATAGGTTGAACTACCACGAGGAAGCCACACAACCCTGTCTTGAATGCCAAACCAGTCCGAGTAGACCACGTTGATCCTAACAAGCATTAGAGTCCCTATAAAGAGACTTTAATGCCTGTATCAACCCAGTGCTCAACCCAAATTAATTCAGTGTTTGCCATAACACTGAATAAGTATATAGTTAAATAAGTTCTTTTTTAAGTGTCACTCATACTATCTATTATTAGTTCTTTTTTCTTTAATACTTGTTGTCATATTTTGCTTTGCTGTGTACACTTTATTGGATTATAAACTAGTTATAATATTTTGTTTACTGTAAATGTGTTTGTATTATCGTCAATCTGGTTGTGTGCTTTATTAATAAAACTAAAATAAAAAATAACACATTCCTGTCCACACTGTCATAAGCCTTTTCCAAGTCCATGAACGCAACAACTCTTTGGTTTTTGGCCAAAAACTTTTCTGCGATCTTGCGCATGGAAAAGACTTGATCTGTACATCCCATTCCCTTTCTAAATCCCGCTTGCACATTCCAAATTTTTCCATCAGTTTCTTTCATGACCCTTCCAATTAGTACCTTAGCATACAGTTTTCCCACAATGCGAAGAAGGCTGATACCACGGTAGTTTTTACAGTCCTGCTGCGATCCTTTTCCCTTATATATTGGGACTATCACGGCTTAGCACCAGTCTTTCGGTACCCACTTGAGTACTTAACATAAATTAAACAAGGTGTACAGCAAGCCTGCCACCACTTCTTCTCCAGCTCTTAGCATTTCGAGAGAAACTCTATCAAGTCAGGCTACCTTACCAGCTTTCATACTTTTTATTGCTTTCATTATTTCATCAAAGCTTATCTTGTTACTCCTTTTCTCTTCTTTTTGAATTTCTATTTCATTTAGTTCATACGTCAGTCTCTCATAAACACACTTTCAAAATATTCCTTTCATCTTTTTAAACTCTAAACTTCGTTACTAAGAATACATCCGTTCTCGTCTCTTATAGCATTAATTCTAGGCTCTTTTGAATGTCCCCTGGCAGTTCTTACAAGTTTCCAGAACATTTTAATGTTTTCTTGAAAGTTATTCGATATTCTTCTATCATTCTAATCCGTTCTTTCTTGCTTTTTCCTTTCAACTACTTTTTACTACTATTTTTTTTACTCTCTTATTTAGATGTCTAAAGGCTGTCTTTTTTCTTTACAAAATTACTAGACTTTGTTGCTAGTAAATCTAGCCATGCTCTCTTCTTTGCTTCAACTTCCTTACGTACCTTATCATCCCACCATAACGTATTATTTTTCCTTTCGTTAGTTTTCTTACTAACACCATATCACATACTTTATCCATATTACATTCAACGTAGCCAGATGGGCTTCTGCAATCCACTTTTCGCCCCTCCACCGGTTTTCTTCCCGCAGATTCTTTACACCCCTGCCCCATTAAAGGGGCGCCGGGTACTCGGGGTCATTTATTTTGTTAGATGCCTCATGGTGCGAAACTATATGGCGGTATATTTAACGCCGCTACCACACGGCGAGGAGCCGAGTATGTACTTTCGGCTAGTAGCTCGTTTAGCATCACCCGGGGGACACGTTTAGGGTGGGCCTAGGATTAGGTGGTCGAAGCCTACAGACGCGAGCGAGGACATTATTTGTTATTAATATACCTATATATCTATACTACTAAAAAAATCCATATATATATATATATATATATATATATATATATATATATATATATATATATATATATATATATATATATATACATATATAGTAAGATAAGACTTAGATTATTGATGGGTCTTCGCGCGCTCAGACTATATACCGCCGGCGCTCTTGTAAATAATACTACGCCGACATCAGCGTACCCGAGCCAGTCTCGTTTTATTAAATTTTGTTTTGAAACTGTGTAAAAATAATACAACAAGAAATAAGAAAAAAATGCAAATATACAGCATCAATAAGTATCACACAATTTCGAAATTTCAACATAAAATTATACGAACCACAAATAAGTAACAGTGTTGCCGCGTATACAAAAATAAAGTTCCCCGTGGTTGATATTTTTATGTGTTATGTGTGAATTTATTGTTACTATATTTTATAATATAATATGGGATATGTACAAAAATATATTGATACATTCGTTATGAATAAATCGTTAAGTTTTAAGTATTTTCTGGGCTACATTAATAACAAGTAACTTAACTACTAAGGGATAGCATAAAATAATTTTCCCGTTAATCGGGTAACAGTTAAGCTGTTGGCAACACAATTTTTCACGTACACTGGCATCCTTGCAAATTGTCTTATACACACTAAAATATTGAGATGCCGCATTCACAGAGCTATTGTTTTTAGGAAGTGCGGTATCTAGTCTGAGCGTGCGAAGACCTATCAATAATCTAAGATATAAGATTATACCTGTAGATAATTACAGAATAATCTCTGAAAATGCGATTAAATTTATCTGGGTCCTATTTAAGCTTTATATGACGTTGTTTCCAAATTATTCGCCCTTTAGTAAATGTTAATGCAACACGTGCATCAAAATCCTATTCTGACGAGCTGTCTAGCAAATCTAACAATCTGTATAAACAATCAGCTCCAAAAAACACGTCTAGTAAGTAAGGTTCAAG